>CAKAOI010002332.1:2757-35446 GCA_916701655.1 Sebastiscus albofasciatus
CCCCAGATCTGGAGCAGATCCCAGTTGACATTGGGTGAAGGCCGGGTACACCATGGACACACATAGAGACAGACAACCATTCAGGCTCAAATTCACACCTATGGGCAATTTAGTGTCAACAATTAACCTACGACCCTCTTGCTGTGAGGCGACAGAGGCCACTGCTCCATCATGCTACCTTGTTTTCTTGTAATGTGCTTTTCTCTTTAATTTTTGTTATTTTACTACTTTTTTTAACTTTACATTTTTGTCTTTTTTGAAACATTTGGGATACAAACTGTGGAGACAAAAATGTAAAGTTTATTATTATTTATTTCTAATGGAAAGGGTTCGTCCTCCGAGAAACATGACTGAGCTCAGTGCATTTCATGGTAAAATATCTTCACTTCTGAAATATTCAAAACAGAGTGACATGCATTGAGGGGATATAAGATGCATTGCAGAAAGATTACTGTCAACTATTGCCATGACATTTGGTTTAGATTTTGATGAGCACAGGAGAATGGGCATTTCATTTCACTCTTTTTAAATTCTGTTTATATGTATACATTTCCATTTTTTCCTTTTATATCTTGTCCTACTGCCCTTTATGTCTTAAATAAATTACTTTTAATTGCCATGTTGTTGAAAGGTGCTAAACAAATAAAATTGTTTTGTAAGATCAGTGAAAAACTAAGAAGCCACATTAATGATTAATAAAATTGGTTTGCCAGTAAATGTACTATTTATTTGAGCAAGCTGAAACAGTTGGATAATCGATATTGGAAGTTAAAAGTTAACAAGTCATCATTAAAAGCAGCCAGAGGGATCACATCTGTCAGACTTTAGATGACAGCGATCTTGAATCAGCTTGGAAGATGAATTTCGCCATTTTTTGTATTGTTTTGCTGTTCAGCGACTTGATTTTTGCCCAAGATGTTGGTAATGCTCATGAAACAGAAAAACCCAGTGAAACACAGTCATGCTATCCTGACATGTGTGATCTACTGAGAGAGTTTGGTGCAATGACAGAAAAACTCAGAGCTGTGGAAACCAGGCTGAACGACAGTGAAACCAGGCTGAAGGACAGTGAAACCAGGCTGACAGACAGTGAAACCAGGCTGAACGACAGTGAAACCAGGCTGAACGACAGTGAAACCAGGCTGAGGGACAGTGAAACCCAGATTCGGGAACTGAGGAGTAAAGGTAAAGTGAAATTTAAATTTTTTAAAAAGTATATTTTGGATTATATGATGGAATACACATGATGAATTGAATTAATTAAAAGTCCTCCAAACTAAACGACACAATAGTAGTAATAATAATAACTTTATTTGTATAGCATAGATGCAGCCCATAACAAAACAAGATCAGATGAAAGTAAACAATAAAGAGCAATAGCAATAGTGAGAGAAAAACAAAATAAAAAAACAGTTTGATCGCAAAGGTATGTCAAGCTTTGTAGATCAGTAAAAGGACTTTAAAATCAATTCTTAAAGATGCAGGTAGCCAGTGCAGTGCAGCAAGCAGAGGGGTAATGTTATTTCTTATTATTGTATTGGTCAAAATCCTGGCTGCCACGTTCTGTAATATTCTTAAAGGCCTTGTAAGGCTGAGGAGAGATCCCAAGAGGGCATCCTCATACACCGAGCGGCCGTCCCTAACCTGCTGAGTTGAATCCCCTGGGCAGACGCCCTCTTGGACTCTCTCTTCAAAGTTCTTTTCAACTTTCCTTTAAGGTACTTGTCGTCTATCGGTCTTGTGCTGGTATTTAGCCTTATATGGAGTTTACCACCCGCTTTGGGCTGCATTCCAAAACAACCCGCCTCCGAGAAGACCGGCCTCACACCGTCCACGGGTTGAACCTCGATCAGAAGGACTCAGGCCCCCCCAAGCGACACCGGGCAAGCGGTCTTCCGTACGCCTCATTTCCCCAATTCGCCCGTCGGACGGGGATTCGACGCTGGGCTCTTCCCTCTTCGCTCGCCGCTACTGAGAGAATGCACCTTCCTCGCTTATGGGCGTGGTTTCAACGCCTTCAGCAGACACACCCCCAGCGTTTCATAGCAGAGAATACTGCTTATTTTTCCAAGATTTTGAAAGCTAAATTTATATACTTGGCAATTTTTTTAATCATTCAAATTTGGCTGGATGGTTAGTAACACATTTTTCTGTGGTGTGACAAACCCAGAATGCATATTTAGTTTTGCTTAACAAGGCCTTGAAAGACGTTTTAGGGAGACCATTACAAATATAATCCAAGCAGATTGTAATAAAATCTTATGTTATTGTGATCACATACTGAATATACTGTATATATGTATATGTTTTGTTTTACACAGAAAGTACCAAGGTGATTTTCAGTGCAGCAACAGGAGGAGGAAATAAACACATCGGACCCTTCAACACAGACACAACTTTAATCTACAGAACAGTGATATCAAACATCGGTAATGCCTACAGTCCATCCACAGGTAAAACTCACAGTCACCTGCATGTTTAGTTTTGCGTCAGTATTGTATGTGTGTATTTGCAATATAATTTGTTGAGACAACTTCATTGATTGTAGTAAATAAATAAGTAAAATGAATAGGTTGTTGAGGCTTGGGGGCTGTAGTGTGTGCATGAGCACATTAATTAATTATCAATTAACCTTAAAGGTACAGTGTGTAGGATTCAGTGCCATCTATCTGTGAGGTTGCAGATTGCAACCAACTGAATACTCCTCCGCTCACTCTTTAATTTTCCAAACGTGAAAGTCTCTCTCTAAAGCCAGTGTTTGGTTTGTCCGTTCTGGGCTACTGTAGAAACATGGAGGAGTAACATGGCGGACTCTGTGAAGAAAACTTGCTCCCTGTGTAGATATGAAGGGCTCATTCTAAGCTAATGGAAACACAACGATTCTTAGTTTCAGTTGATAGTACACTAATGAAAACATAGTTATGAATATTGTATTCCATTTCTACCAATAGATCCCCCTTAATCCTACACACTGGTCCTTTAACAGAAACAAGACAACCGGACCCATCAATAAAAATAAAGTAAATAAAGTGCTAAGGATTACTGATGATTTGTGCTTTGACTTCTCAGTTGTGAATTAAAAAAAGGAAAAAAATGTGACCACCACCCTGTTGTTTCCACAGGTATCTTCGTTGCACCTGTTGCAGGTGTTTATTACTTCACCATCTTCTTTTATGCTTTTGGATCACATCCGACAAATCTGTATCTGTACAAGAACAATAGACTGATAGTCTGGACCAATGATCATAAGTCATTATCTGACATAGCTGATTCTGGAGGAAATGCAGTGTTCCTGCAGCTGCTGCAAGGAGACCAGGTGTATGTGCGCATGAAAGAAAATTCATGGGTTTGGGGATCTGACTACGATACAACCTTCAGTGGTTTTCTAGTCACTCAAATGTGATGATCTATACACTGTATATCTGATCTTTCCTGCTTGAATATGGATGTAAAAGTCTCAGACCACTACAGTAAATAAAGTTAAAATCTGATGTATCAGATCTGTTAGTCTTCTTTAATCATTGCTTCATTTAGTTCTTTATGCTGCAAAGCTGACAGTTTGGCTGGAAAATGAATGAAAAGAAGATGCATTGAGGAAATACAAGATGCATTGCAGAAAGCTTACTGTCAACTATTGCCATGACATTTGGTTTAGATTTTGATGAGCACAGGAGAATGGGCATTTTATTTCACTTTTTTTAAATTTTATTTATGTGTATACATTTCCTGTTTTTTTTCTTTTATATCTTGTCCTACTGCCCTTTATGTCTTAAATAAATAACTTTTAAATGCCATGTTGTTGAAAGTTGCTAAACAAATAAACTTGTTTTGTAAGATCAGTAAAGAGGCCACGCCAATGATTAATGAAAATGGCTTGCCAGTAAATGTACTACTTCCTTATTGCTGAAACAGTTGGATAACAGATAAGATATCAAAGTCACATATGTGTCGAATGGGATGTTGAAAATTAACAAGACATCATTAAAAGCAGCCAGAGGGATCACATCTGTCAGACTTTAGATGACTAAGTGATCTTGAATCAACTTGGAAGATGAATTTCGCCATTTTTTTCTCTTGTTTTGCTGTTCAGCGACTTGATTTTGGCCCAAGATGTTAGTAATGCTAATGAAACAGAAAAATCTAGAGAAAAATGTACCTCCAACCGCTCAGGTTTATGTCATAAAAACAGCCACTGACTTTAAGACATTTGGATATTGTTTTATTTTGTTGATATAGTCAGAACTGATTGGTGCTCCGTGCTTTCACAGCCAAGACAGCTCAGACATCTTGATCAAGAATTCATACATTAGTTTAATCTACAAGCTAGAAGTTTAAGTGATGAGAAATATATTAACAGTTAGAATAGGTGTAATGGTGAAATTTAATTTCTTTTTCATTTATTGATTCATGCGCTACAATACAGTCGAGTCACTTCCCCAATTATATAACACAATAATATTAATGAGGTTTCTGTAACATTCTGAGACAGTTTTTATAGCTTTAACTGCTCACAAGAGAATGATTTTGTATGATCTTGGTGATATTTCATTATACTTTTAAATTTTTTATTTTTTTTTTTACCTTGCCTTGCGTTTCTTTTATATATTGGCTTACTGCCTTTTAGATCTTATATAAAGCATGTTTGAGTGCAATGTTGTTGAAAGGTGCCAAACACATAAACTCAGACATTTTCAATCTTTGAACCCCACACTAATGATTGATGAAGTTATAGTAGTTCAATTATAGTTTGTTGGTTAATAGCCTATGTTATTATTTCCCCATTGGACCTGAAGCAGTTGGATAACAGATGTGGTAAAATAATAAAACCACTTATCAAATGGGATGTTAAAAATTAACAAGTCATCATTCAACAACATAAAAGCAGACAGAGGGATCACATCTGTCAGATGACTGAGCGATCTTGAATCAACTTGGAAGATGAATTTTGTCATTTTATTGATTGTTTTGCTGTTCAGCAACTTGATTTTGGCTCAAGATGTTGGTAATGCTAATGAAACAGAAAAATCTAATAAAACACAGTCATGCAATCCTGACATGTGTGATCTACTGAGAGAGTTTGGTGCCATGACAGAATATCTCAGAGTTGTGGAATCCAGGCTGAAGGACAGTGAAACGCGGCTGACAGACAGTGAAACCAGGCAGACAGACAGTGAAACCAGACTGAAGGACAGTGAAACCAGACTGAAGGACAGTGAAACCAGGCTGAAGGACAGTGAAACCAGGCTGAAGGACAGTGAAACCAGGCTGAAGGACAGTGAAACCAGGCTGAAGGACAGTGAAACCCAGATTCTGGAACTGAGGAATAAAGGTAAAGTGAAATGTAAAGTATTAAAAAAAGCATATTCTGTATTATGATGGAATACACATGATGAATTTAATTAATTAGAAGTCCTCCAAACTAAACGACGAAATTGTAGTAATAATAATAACTTTATTTGAATAGCAAAGATGCAGCCCATAAAAAAAGAAGAACAGATGAAAGTAAACAAAGAGCAATAGCAATAGTGAGAGAAAAACAAAATAAAAAAAGTTTGATCGCAATGCAACAAAAGATTAACAATGATACCAGCCAGCCAGCGCTGGTGAGAGGTCCCGCGCGGCCGTCACTAACCCGCCGAGTTGAATCCCTCAGGCAGACTGCGCGGACCCTACCCATTTACCTCTCAACGGTTTCACGCCCTCTTGAACTCTTTCTTCAAAGTTCTTTTCAACTTTCCCTTAAGGTACTTGTCGAATATCGGTCTTGTGCTGGTATTTAGCCTTAGATGGAGTTTACCACCCGCTTTGTGCTGCATTCCAAAACAACCGGACTCCGAGAAGACCGGACCCCCACATGACGGGGGCCGTTACCGGCCTCACACCGTCCACGGGCTGAACCTCGATCAGAAGGACTCAGGCCCTCCGAGTGACACCGGGCAAGCGGTCTTCCGTACGCCACATTTCCCCAATTCGCCCGCCGGACGGGGATTGGGCGCTGGGCTCTTCCCTCGGCGCTACTGAGGGAATGCACCTTCCCCGCTTGTGGCCGTGGTTTCAGCGCCTTCGGCAGACACGCACCCAGCGTTTCATAGCAGAGAATACTGCTTATATTTCCATGATTTTGAAAGCTAATTTTATATACTTGCAAATAAATGAATATTTATTTTTGCTTTACAAGGCGTGGAAAGACTTTTTAGGGAGACCATTACAAATATAATCCAAGCAGCTTGTAATAAAATCTTATGTTATTGTGACCACATATACTGTATATGTGTAAACATGGTTTTGTTTTACACAGAAAGTACCAAGGTGATTTTCAGTGCAGCAACAGGAGGAGGAAATAAACACATCGGACCCTTCAACACAGACACAACTTTAATCTACAGAACAGTGATATCAAACATCGGTAATGCCTACAGTCCATCCACAGGTAAAACTCACAGTCACTTGCATGTTTAGTTTTGCATCAGTATTGCATGTGTGTCTGCAATATAATTTGTTGAGACAACTTCATTGATTGCAGCAAATAAATAAGTAAAATGAATAGGTTGTTGAGGCTTGGGGGCTGTAGTGTGTGCATGAGGATATTAATTCGTTAGAAATTAACCTTAAAGGTACAGTGTGTAGGATTCAGTGCCATCTAGCTGTGAGGTTGCAGATTGCAACCTACTGAATACTCCTCCGCTCACTCTTTAATTTTCCAAAGGTGAAAGTCTCTCTCTAAAGCCAGTGTTTGGTTTGTCCGTTCTGGGCTACTGTAGAAACATGGAGGAGTAACATGGCTGACTCCATGAAGAAAACCTGCTCCCTATGTAGATATGAAGGGCTCATTCTAAGCTAATGGAAACACAACGATTCCTAGTTTCAGTTGATAGTACACTAATGAAAACATAGTTATGAATATTATACTCCATTTCTACCAATAGATCCCCCTTAATCCTACACAGTGGTCCTTTAACGGAAACAAGACAGCCGGACCCATCAATAAAAATAAAGTAAAATAAAGTGCTAAGGACTACTGATGATTTGTGCTTTGACTTCTCAGTTGTAAATTAAAAAAAGGAAAAAAATGTGACTGCCACCCTGTTGTTTCCACAGGTATCTTCGTTGTACCTGTTGCAGGTGTTTATTACTTCACCATCTTCTATCAAACTGGAGGATATCATGCGGCAAGTCTGAATCTGTACAAGAACAATAAACTGATAGTCCGGACCAGTGATCATAAGTCAACATCTGACACAGCTGATTCTGGAGGAAACGCAGTGTTCCTGCAGCTGCAGCAAGGAGACCAGGTGTATGTGCGCATGTCTGCAGATACATGGGTCTGGGGATCTGACTATCATACAACCTTCAGTGGTTTTCTAGTCACTCAAATGTGATGATCTATACACTGTATATCTGTTCATTACTGCTTGAATATGGATGTGAAAGTGTCAGACCACTATAGTAAATAATGTTAAAATCTGATGAATCAGAAGGCTGTTAGTCTTCTTTAATCATTGCTTCATTTAGTTCTTTATGCTGCGAAGCTGACAGTTTGGTTGGAAAATGAATGAACAAAAGATACCCCCAACACATTTACATTTACAGAGAGAAAAAAAAATGCAAACAGGAAGTAACAAGTGTCAGTGAGACAGTTCAGCTCAGTTGTTCAACAGTCCATAAAAAGTATGAAGTTATTCCACCGGCATTCAATCTAAAGAGTTGGAAATACTGTGCAGATTTGCAGAGGTGGGTAATAGTTCTGTATAGCATAGTAGATATGATTCAATATTAACAACAAAAAGATTGATGAATTCAGCTTAAAGCCATTTATTTTACAATATATAAAAAGCAAAACAAACAGGATTTTAATGCAGCTTTACAAAAATGTCACAGTAATGGAGAAAGCACATGGATATGTGGGGGACATTAAGTTTGACAGTAAGGATTATACAGAGTGACAATAGCTTGGACTGAAAATGTAAATCTCAGCAAAAATGTTTAATATAATACTATTATCGCTCAATGCATTATCCTACATGCATGGCACACATTATTTTAATCATGCTCATCTCACAAAATGTTATGATGAACAGGCTCAAACACGTAACAGAGAATATAACGTAGCTTAAAGGAACACTTCTCCCACAAAATGACCAATGTCTCGTCTGCGCAAACTTGATTTTTTGTTTTTTGCTAAGTTTTCTTCAAGAATTCAAGTTAAAGAGGTCCTATTATGCTTTTGTGCTATTTCCCTTTCCTTTTGTATGTCATGTAGTTTTTGTGTATATAAAAGGTCTACAAAGTTACTAAGCCCAAAGTCCACCACAAAAGGAGTTACTCTCCCCCACAACAACACTGCTCCTGAACTGCCTGAAAAGCCTCGCTTGAAGTCCTGCCTTTTCTTCCGTAATGTGGTGATGTCACCAAGTAACACATTTGCATAACGGCTAGTTTGGCCCGCCCTCAAACAAAGCTAGTTAGAGTGGAGCTGGAGTGGAGGCCAAAGAGTTTGGTTCGGTTGACCAATCACAACAGAGTGGGCCAGCTGACCAATCAGAGCAGACTGGGCTTTTCAGGAAGGCGGGGCAAGAGCTCAAACAGCGTTTCAGACAGAGGGTGAAAAGAGGTGCTGCAGTACAGCCGGTATGAGAAAAGTAAAGCGTTTTTCGAACATTAAATCATGTAAACATGTTCTAGTAGAAACTTAAAATACAAGAATGCACCTGGAAATAAGCAAAATAGGTCCTCTGTAACACACAGTGAGCAATTAATATACAAATGGTCATTTTGTGGGTAAAGTAACAAAATCACATGTTTTTATTTAAGCAAAAACAGCTTTATTTAGCTAAGATTGACAGAGGCTATAGATATCAGGCAACTGGGATCCAAAGTCTACTAACCCTCCAAAAACTTGGTCTGCTAGTCTGTTAGTCTCTGTAACGACGGGGCCTGCAGTGCCTAGCGTTTCTGTCTGGTCTTTGGCGGGTGTACCTCACAAAATGGACAGGAAGGCATTGATTTTCAATTACGTCACAAGCCACAATCACTTTTTTTGTGGTTTTCACTAAACGTTGAACCTTGCAATTGTTGTCGACTATGATGTCATATACCAGAATTCTTGAGCCACTGATGCATAAGTTACCGTAGTGACTACGTAATAGCGGGCGGCCACTGCCGTTACAGATCCTCTCGACACGTGCCTCATCCCTGCCCCTGATGAAGGACTGCAATGGTCTGTCGCAGAGTTCAGTATTTCTTATGTACCTGTATGATGAGAAAAATGTTTCATTGCAAAATAAATGTCATTGATACAGTACAACCCAGTGTCATGACACTTTGAAACATGTAAATAAAGCAGTAGTGTGATATTTAAAAAAACGACACAGTAGAAACAGAATTTCAAAAATGCTTTTAAAATACGCATTATTGTAATGTATTATGTCGATCTAATTAGCGGCCAATTCACAGAGAACTCATTGATTTAACCCTTTAACTCACGTTTCCCAGGCAGAAAATGATCTTCTGTCAAAGCTCTGGTTTAGGATGTGTCTCTTGACAAATATATTGTGCGCATTGTTGTTATAGTTCCACAGACAAGGTTGATTGTTATAACCAAGGGCAAGAGTGAATGTGACGGTGATCAGGAGAACGATGTTCATCTTGTCTACAGTGGGAGAAATAATGAGATTTTTGAGCATGGTAATTCATTGTTCAAATACAATATACTTTATACTAATATACTTAACACCCACTAAGTGCAAAATAAAAAGTATTGTCAGGATGGTTTGAATTTTTGGAAATGATAACATTTCAATATTTTATACACAGACTTTATGGTATCTTTTTGTATCATGTCACTTCAAATTTAAATATTTCAATAAAATCTCACACATATTTAACCCTCTGAGACCCACAATAGACCCGTTTTTGTCTTTTTTAGGGGGGTACAGGGGGAGATAGCAGGTCAGCAGTAGATGTCACATAGAAGTGGTGTACATCATCTGAAAGCTGGGAACCTGAAGATTAATTTGAGATGCAGCTCAGCACTGTGTCAAGTTGTTCTAGTCATAAATCAGTCATAAACATGAATTAATTAAAATAAATAGTGAAAGTGTAGGGTTTAGGGGTTTAGAACATTACGATAGAAGTACATGATGGTCATTCCCGTGCTCTATCATGTCTCATAAGTTGTTGCAGAAAGTTTTGGGTTGATACTACTTGTTACACAGATTTGGTGCTAAATTTAACCCTTTTTTACTCGCAAATTTATAAAAATGAATAAATAATCCCTCCAAAATTCCACATTAAGACAAAAAGACCTTGAGGAACACCATAGAAAAAGCCATGCTGTGATGTGGGATCAGAAACCTTTGTCATTTGGAGATTTCTGCAAGAAAATCTTCTGCGCTTTTCAGTGTTTGAATGGTGAGCACTTCTGTTCAGAAACACCCTTATTGTCAATCTACCTAGGAAAGCCATCCATCCTCTGAATGCTCTAGGTCTGTAGTTTGTGGCTGTAAAGTTTCACGAGGCTGTGATCATCCTAGAGGTCACCACATGTCACTTTATACAGTGAGGTCAAGTTTAAAAAAATTGGCTCACTACAATGAAATGTCTCCTATGGGGACTAACATCATCAGACATGAATACAGTCGGACTCATTGGATCTACAAGAGTCTCAGCTTTACAGTAATACCCAATTTATATAATTCCAAGACTGTTTCGGGACCCCAGTACGCAGAAATATTCAACACACTATTTTAGAATACAATAAAGAAACACATCTATACTGCATGCATAAAATCTTTATGGTTTTTGCCCCAAACTGCATGTGATTATCATAAAGTGGGCATGTCTGTAAAGGGGAGACTTGTGGGTACCCATAGAACCCATTTTCATCCACATATCTTGAGGTCAGAGGTCAAGGGACCCCTTTGAAAATGGCCATCCCAGTTTTTCCTCACCAAAATGTTGCCTTACTTTGAAGCGTTATTTATCCTCCTCCAAGCCAGCATAACATGGTTGGCACCAACTGATTATTTAGGTTTTCTAGTTTCATATGATGCCTTCACTCTAGCTCTAAAACTGAACCTGCTACAGCCTCTGAAAGACAGTAACGTCGGTCGGGATTGCAGTCAGAGGGTTAATGGAAGTCTCTATTATTCAATTTTTGTTTTATTCAACAATTTATTGAACTATTTTATTTGCGTTTATTTACAGTGTAATGTTCCTCCACTTTTTTTTCATCTGTATTGTTTTTATTACTTTTATATTGTGTCACTATTTTATGTCTTAATTTTGTCTTTCATTTTGAAGCACTTTGCGACATCTGATCTAGAACGTTGCTCTATAAATAAACTTAAATTTACTTTACTTACTTTTTCAGTAGGAAGACAGATAAATGAAGAGGTTTTCTCACCTGCTCTGATCAGTCAGCCTCTGTACTGTAAATGTTGCTGTGTTTATTCTGGAGTAGGTTCAATACCAAATGATGTTTAAGTCTCTGATAGAAGTCCGACAATATTTCTCCCCTTTTAAACCTCAATCGTTTTAGCCCAAAGATATTACCAGCCAATTAAAATACTGCAAACTTACTTTTCACCATATTTGTCTATGATCGTTACTGGATAAGGTAATGTGCATGTACGTGTCAACACAACCCAATTGCTACATGTATTTCTGTAAATGAGGAAGTGCACTGGCAGATGTACGTGCGAACGTGTGAAGAAAATGCCCTTGAAAATTCATGCAAGAAATACTGTACATGACCTACACAGAAAAGACAGACAATGTGTAAATATAACCGCTACATGCATGCAGTATTCAATGGTAGGCTGTTGATGGTCAGCACAACATAGAAAATGTTCCAATAGCTGCACTATATAATATATGCAATGACATTACATGCTGTAATAACAACACTGGATTCACAAAATGGTACCCATAGAACCCATTTTCATTCACATATCTTCAGGTCAGAGGTCAAGGGACCCCTTTGAAAACGGCCATGCCAGTTTTTCCTCGCCAAAATGTAGCCTTACTTTGGAGTGTTATTTAGCCTCCTCCAAACCAGCATAACATGGTTGGCAGCATCAGATTCCTTAGGTTTTCTAGTTTCACATGATACCTTCACTCTAGTTCTAAAACTGAACCTGATAAAGCCTCTGAAAGACAGTGAAGTCAGTCCTTGCCAAACTTTAGCACAAGTTTGGAGTATTACTTTGCCTCCTTCGTGATGAGCTAGTATGACATGGTTGGTACCAATGGATTCCTTAGGTTTTCTAGTTTCATTTCATGATGTATCTTAACTTTAGCTTTAAAACTGAGCCTGCTACAACCTCCAGAATATCAATGGCGTTAATGCGCAACCTCACATCGTCAGGTGCATCACCACCACCATCTGGACCGGAGTGGGGCTGACCCTGATTTTACATGTAGCCTAGGTAAACAAAGGTGGATTGCAATCAGATTTGTGATCTGGCAAATGGAGATTCATATATGTGGCTAATAGGAAACAAAGGAGAATAAAATCTCCTCTAGTTTTATCTGGATACAAGACACATGAAATGACAAGTGTAAATGGGGCCTTTCCTTTCCTGAAACACAAAGAGAAACAGAGGTTTGATGAGGGACATGTGAGGAGGATCAGGTGGCTGACAATTTTGAGAGCAACTGGTGGACAGATGGGGAATAACAATGTCTGGAAAGTTTCAAGAAAATGCAAAGCCAAGGGGAAGTGAGAGCTACTGAAGCTGAAGAGGGGAAGACAGAGTCATTGTGGCTTTCAGTTACATCAACACATACAATGTCAAACATGTTTTATTCTTTTATTTTTACCAAAACCGTGAAAAAATAAAACCAAAAAATATAGAAAATGTTCCCCGAAATATAAGTTCTATTCATGTATTTTCACTTCATATCATAAACATATTATAATACCAGTGACTTGGCATATTTAGAGCTACTCATGCAAACCACAGCAGAAGCAGCCACATTGTATATCAACAGAAACCACATGATGAATGTAACAGATGTACATGTAGATATCAAATATGTAAAGCGAAAACAAGTTAAAAAAAAAAGTGGTGTCCACCAAATGTTGACCTTATATGAAGTATAGATAAATACCAATGGCGGAATGTAACATTTGAGGTACTTTATTAAAGCCTTAATCTGGCTGATTAGACTTAGACCTCTGCTCAGGTTGAAGGTGGGCCGGAGATTTGATGGGAATTTATTAGGTCACAAATCTTCATCTACCAATAACAATGATAAAGGTGTAATTTGTCCCGCCCTAACAGGTTCAATTAAGCTAACAGGAGGAAAAACTGTTTAACGTCACTAATTTCTTTAACACATTAACACAATCGATATTTTGGAGGTTGTAGCGGGCTGAGTGAAGATACTGGAATCATATGAAACTACAAAAACCTAAGGAATCCATTTATTCATTTAAAAAGGATCCCCATTTGCTTATACCAATGGCGACAGCTAGTCTCCCCGGGGTCCGAAATCAAGTACATTACATTTATCACATACATACTATATACAACATCATATTTGTGTTACACTAAAAGCGTTCAAATTTTGCAAACATATATAAATTTCACATTCATACACATCTTCCACAACCATTTAGCCTCAAGGCCCATCATCAGGGAAAAGGAAGACAAGAAAAATCATATATGACCAACACTGGACTATCGATCAGCTGCTTAAGCAATGTATTCTTAGATGGTATTTGAATGAGGATTTGTTAGAGGATTGCTCCCAACAATGTCCTATTAGTCCTATTAAAGATTTTAATCGATTGACAGCCCAAGTAAAAACATTTCATGATTCCAACAAGGGAGGTGTCTGGTTTCTGTAGCTCCGTATATAGCGTTACGTTCAAATTCTAAGCCTGTCTTTTTTTTAGCGGTCCAATCAAATGCAAAGAATTTGATTTAAATATACCATATATATATTCCCTTTATACGAAAAATATATAGCACATAAAACTAAATGATGTCTTCATCAATGTATGAATAAAAAGTCCTGTTTAGGAAGATAAATAATCTCCAAACACCCAAGATAACCAAGTCCCAATTTATACCCTTCGATGGTGTTCACCTGAACTCACATATTTCATATCAAGTGGTGCATTATAACTTCCAGTGCACCAGTAACACCTGCATTTCACATAACTACTACTGTCTTTTCATAGCAGAGATGATCAGGGGATAAGAGTTTTTCCCATTTTGCGTAAGATGTGGACTGAAATATGGGAAAATCTTGTCACTGAACGAACACTCGGTAAATGAGTAAATGTGAGATTGAGCCGCCACATCGTAGAAGGACACGAGACCTTCCTCGTAGTCTACGAACACCCCGACCTTCTGAGCTTTCTCTTTCAGGGGGAGAGGAACTGGTGGTTCTGTCAGGGCTGCGTACTTTTCACCTTCATAATGCACGATGACCCAGTAACCGTTATCTGGGTTCAGTGAGAGTTTCCCCTTGCGGTTTGCGTTGTGTCTCACCACACCCAGATCCCATCCCGTCTTGTTGGTGACCTCCACCTCCCAGTAGGACTTCCCAGAGGTCATTCTGTTGAGCCCCACGATGCTGCCGAACATGTCGAACCTCTGCGGAGCATCTAGAACTCTCTGGTATCTCATTCCTCCATCTCTCACCACCTTCCCATCATCGGAAAGAACAAGGCATCGGTGTGCAGAGGCTGGATCCAGCTTTACATCCACTGTAGTTGAGTAGAATAATGGAAATAGAATCATGATGCACTTCATATGGGTGACACACACACACACAATGTATGTTGATGCTCCTGAATTTAATTATTAAACTATTAACTATAAACTATATACTATAAACTAGCATATAAAGAACTTAATTTAGGTTCAACTAAAGGCCTTTACACACCAGGGACGTGGCAAATAAACGACACGAAGATGCAAAATACTCGCCTGAGAATATTATATATCTAGGGCTTTTATTGTGAAAGGAAAGAATGGAAGACCTTTGTCAAGGTTGAAAGGAGTAATAAAGTTTGCTGTCTTGGTTCAGACTACATGGCTTTACACACTGGGAGCGTGCCAAATAAACAACAGGAAAATGTAAAATAGTCCCCTACGAATATTAACATGTGTAGTGGTTTTATTGTGAAAGGTAAGAACGGATGCGCTGCCTTTGTTAAGGTTGAAAGGAGTAATACAATTTGCCGTCCTAGTTCGGACTACAGAACCTCCGTGTTGTTGTTTCAGAAATATAGGTGCAAATCAACCCATTCCGCACAACGTGATTGGTTGATGCCTTTATTTGTGCGAAGGCTCAGAAAAATCAACCTCGTTCCCAAAATATAAATACCCTAAAATATGATTTATTACACTTTGTTTATTGATCAAGAAATTCCTCTTAATTTAATTTAATTTCTGTAACATGGTACAGACCGTCATAAGACCCGCCCCTTTTTCACTCTGTGCTCCAATAACATTTGAGCAAGCTCCAATGGAGCTGTGTGCACACTTCTTTTGGATTTTCACACTTACACTGTATATCCAGGCCTAAATGAAGAAACTGATTTCAGACCATTATTGTAGAACATTATTATTTTTTTTTTTAACCAATAACCATGTTTACCCTTTTTTAATTTGTTTGGAATTACACCTGTTTGGTTTGTGAAATCTTTGGGAGGTTCTCCCTGAATCACACTCATTACCTCCCACCTGTTGTCCCAAATCCCCAATTGCTCTTTTAAATTGTCATGAAACCATTAAGGCTTTTTAATCAAAACTCTGAATGCTCTCACTCCTTTACGTGTTAGTGCCTGAAGCTGATTTCTTTTAAAACCACGACCACAATCGTTCCCTAACCACCACGTTTGTAATGTAATGTTCTGAGTCACTCACCTGCAAATGTGGGAATCCTCTTGAGTTCTGTGGAAAGAGAAATGCTATTAAAACAAGTGACTTTGATTTAAATACATAACTTGATCAATTTAAGGAGTGCTCACCAACAGAAGAGAGTTTTTCCAGTTTCTGGTGAATTTGTTCCATCATGTTTGATGTTGTATTTCTTAGTGACCCGAAGGAGAATGAAATGTCAAGAGTGACATTTTTCCAATCTCGAGATTCCACAAAGCCCGTTAGAGAGGAATCCTGTGTGTCACATAAAATTATTTTAATGATCAGAAACAAGTGGAAAAACACAGAATAGTTGAACACAAAACCGACAGACAACCATTCACACTCACATTCACACCTACGGGCAATTTAGAGTCCACAATTAACCGAACCTGCATGTCTTCGGACTTTGGGAGGAAACCTGAGTACCCGGAGAAAACCCACGCTAACACGGGGAGAACATGCAAACTCCACACAGACACCTCTTGCTGTGAGGTGGCAGTGCTAACCACTGCATGATGACATCTAGCAAAATAGAAACATAATGACATGATGTTAAAAAGGTTAAAAGCTTGGATGTCTCACCTGCAAGTCTGGGTTTTTGTGAAACTCATCAATGGTCATTTTGAGTTTGTCAATTTCTTTTTGCAGCTTCCGAACCAGATCTTGTGCTTCTCTCTTCACTCTCTGTCTCCTAAAAATGACATACAGTAACATTAGGCCATTAGGCAGCTAGTTTTATTCATTGATTAACCCCAACTGTGATGTTCGTGTCATACATCACTGTTTTATAACCGACCTCTCCTCCAGAGGTTGAAGGGCTTTCTGCCGAGCGTCCTCCACCACTCTCATCACCTCTGAGAACACGTTGTTGATCTCCAGCCATTCAGCATCCAAGCCGCCCTGAAAAGAGTAACGGACAGTGAGGATGTTAAAGAAACATTAATTAACCAAAATCAAACAGTTAAAAAATCTGCCGCAGCTCACCTTGCAGGCTGTTACAGATGATTTGACTTCAGCCATCTTTTGTTCTCTCGTCTGAATTTTCTGCTGTAAATCAGCTGCCATCCTGTCTCGCTTCACCTTGAATGAAGACAAAAAGGGCTTTTTATTAGGATGCACACATTGTAGTGATACAAGTACAATGGACTGATAAAAGTTTGAATCTAATAAACGCTGAAAGGCTAAATTAGAGGTGTTAAGTATAAACACCCAATAGAGTCTAACAAGAACAATGGTACCACAGGCTCCGTCCTTTCCATGCTTTTCCATTCATTGTCTAAGTAAGCAGCCGTGCAATGCATTCTGGTAGCGTGGCGGCACCATTTGCATTGGCCACTCCTCATTTGCATAAAGTTGAAGTCTAGGCTACTTTATGCAAATCAGGGACGCCCAGCGCGACTCGCCGCCTCTGGAAACTTCCGAGAAACTTTTAAACTAACCATTGTCAATCTAAAATAAAGACAGATTTAGCGACTGCATGGCTTTTTGCTCGCATAAAATGTTTTCAGAACACATTTCGGTGAACTATTTTTGTGATGTAAAAGACACCGCCGGTGTGAGAAAAGTAAAGCGTTTTTTGAACATTAAAGCATGTATACATGTTCTAGTAGAAACCCAAAATACAAGTGTGCACCTGAAAATAAGTGTAATAGGTCATCTTTACAACAACAAATGTCAACCTGCTGATGGCGCTAGAGGAAAAAACTAGGATACAACATCTAACCATGAATATCTGTACAACATTTTGTGCCAGGCTATCGAGTAGATGTTGAGACATTTCAGTGGTTAAGAGAAAACTTTGATCTCATGGTGGTGCTGAATCATTAAGTCAGATGATCATAAAAGTGAGTAGGATTCACCCTCTGGGGGCCATGAATGCCAGTACCAAATCTCATTGGGATCCATGTGATATTTGTTGAGATATGTCATGTTGGACCAAAGTAGTGGACCGACTGACTGACCAATAGAGATGTTAAAAGTTTACTACCTTTTGTAGCTTTTGAGCCTCCCTTTCTCTCTCTCTCTCCTTCTCCTTCTCGCGCTCCATTTGTCGCACTGCTGTTTCCTGAGCTGTGGTTGTTGGAACATCCCCGAACAGTTGCCCCACCTAAAGGATGAAAGCACTCAGTGCAAGCTGGACCAAATGATAATATAATAACTTCTCAGTTATGCGTGGTTATAGACCTTTTCATTGCTATTCTGTTGCAAGGGCAACAGCTTTGGTTCGAGTTTACTTCCTGTCAGCTACTGCATTAACAAACAGGAAATACAAAGGGGCCCATTGAGAATGTCTATGTTGTCAACTTTGAAAAGGTCTATAACAAAGAATTCTATAAAATTCTATCGAAAAGGTAAAAATGAAGTTCTATACAAATGCATCTGTACTTAAAGGGCCAGTATGTAGGATTTGGTGGCATTAGCAGTGTGGTTGCAGATTGCAACCAACTGAATACCCTCCTCTCACTGCGGAGTGCAAAGCAATGCTCGAGATCAGACTGGAGCTGGAGACGTAACCATTTAAAAGATGGGTGATACTTGCTGTCTTACTATGTTTTTTGCCTACTTTTTAAACAGAAAACACGTTTTATTTTGTGACATTTACTGGAAATGACGGGCTTCAATGTAGTCAGCTGCCTCTTATTTAGGTTTTTGTAATGAAATAAAGAGGTATCGTATAGACAACTCATTTCAACTTCACAAATCAGCCATTCCTCATCTGTTGCAACGCTTTCAACGTGAGCAACAGGAATAAATAGAAACCGCGTTCGACAAAAGTCCAGCTCCAAGTGTCACTCAAGGCCAGTTACACATCCCAATAGAAAACAATGCAATGTGATTTTGTCGTGTCACATTCAGTTAAGAGTAATATATAGCCTACACCACCAGGTAGCCTATTGCAAGGCTCATCTCTGGTTTACTGTTGGGTTTTGCGGTTTGTGTGAGTTTGTTTTATATTGTAATTCTTGCAATATTCCATCACTCATTGGGCATATTAGTCGGAATATAAAAAGACACCTCTTGGTGCCTGATTATTATTTTTTGTGTAAACAAAGCCTCTGTTGTACACATTACATTTCCTCTAGATCATTTTTTGTTCAAACTGTACCTATGAACGCAAGTCAGATGTCGGCTGGCGTTACCATGGTATACCACGGTTTACCACGTTACTGTTCACATCGCGTCAGAGATGCCTGGCCTACAGGTAAACGGAAAGGTTCTCTCTCACTGGAGCCAGTGTTTGGTTCGTCCATTCTATTCTATTGTAGTAACATGGTGGATTAACATGGCAGACTCAGTGAAGAGGACCCGCTCCCTATGAAGATATGAAAGACTCATTCTGAGCTACGATTCTTAGTTTCAGGTGGTTATACACTCATGAAAACATAATTAGGAATACCATTTCTATTAATAGACCCCCTGAAATGCTACACACTGGCCCTTTAAGAAGTTCTTCACAGGATGAAACTGGATTTGCTCTCCAGCGGGACGTTTAAATAAGTCAAGACCTGCTGTACCTGCTGTGCACCGGTGGAGAAATCAAGCACTCGACGAGCGTTGCCGGTGGTTTGATGTGTTGTGCTGTAGTGCGGTGGAGTTTCAAACGCTGTGGAGAAACAAGTTGGTCACCGTCAAACAAAGCTGCTTTGAATCGTCTCGATATGTTGTTCCTGTTCTGAATGAATTCCAGTTATAGAGCATACCTGATCTGTTTGTCTCCTTCACTGTGAAATCTGCGGCTGCATGATTCACTTGGGTGTTGAAGATCTGCAACATCGGCATTAGCGAAGTCTGACAGAGAAAAATAGAAGATGAGATTTAAAAGGTTTCACTCAACAAAAATTTGCTAACTTTTCCCGATCACTTAATATTTCCACAGAGATCTGCTGTACCTGTGCACCACCGGTGAAATCAAGCGCTCCATGACTTTTGTCTGAGATGGTGTACATTTGCAGAGAGTGCTGTGGAGCTTCCATACCTGTAGGGAAAGAGCATGGGTCACTTTAAACGCAGCTGCTTTGTGTTGCATCCAGTTATGAATAAACTATGATTATGATACGTACATGATTTGAACATCTCTATTACTGAGGCATCTGTTGGGGTCATTGGGGCAGTGAAGTTTTGAGACACAGGCACATTCTGTCAGAGAGAGGTGGAAGATATGATTGTACAGTTTGTTTCAAGCTTATATCAATCTACAACTTGTTTGCGCGAAAAGACGTATGAATGCTACGATAATGCAAAAGGCATTTAGCGTGCAATAAAAACGCCTTTTTTGATTTCTGCGTGTCATTTGTACCGCATGTATCCTGAGTTGGTGACACCGACTAGGTAGGTTTTATCTTCATGTTAGATCACCGAAAGAAGGTATAAAAGAACATGACAGTGACCTCAAGCAACCGTAGTAATCATGACGGGAGCAGAAGCGGAAGTCAGGTGCTACACAGCATGAAACTCCACAAGTGCTGGAGGTCGGGTACAATGGATGGGACACAAAACACAGAACTTTCCCCCAAGAGACTGGAGTTTGCAACCTGTGTGAAACCAACAGAGAGTGTTGTCTTTGTGTTCGTAGTTATTTTAACCCAAAACACCTTGTTTTTAAACTTAATTAAATTTAACTTGTAACTTTTTTTTGGCCTAAACCTAAAAAAGTGAAATTGTAGTTTTGTTGCCTAAACCTAAAGAAGCCTTTTTGTTTGTGTTCAAAACGTAATGTTTCAACCCAACCCAACCATGACGTTTTTTTGGTGGTTTTGTTGCCTAAGTTGCGGGTGTTTGCATAGCGAAAAGCGTCATACAAATGATACACGAAAAAGGCTAAAATGCATACTCATGACACGCGGAATGTCCGCGGAATGTCGTGCTATCTATACGCCTTCCTGTGAGACCGGGTTGCAATCTAACTTCATTTGTTTAAAAAAAACAACTTATCGTTTCCTCATAATTCAAATTATGATAATCACATGCAGTTTGGGGCAAGTTATAGTCAAGTCAGCACACTGACACACTGACAGCTGGTGTTGCCTGTTGGGCTTGAGTTTGCTATGTTATGGTTTGAGCATATCTTTTATGCTAAATGCAGTACCTGTGAGGATACATACACAATATACAATATTCAACATTGTTTTGTGATATTAATTGATTTCCAGTAATACATCTATACATACATTTGTAACTCCCATGATGATAAGAATATCAAAAACTTGACAAATCTCCTTTTAAGGTACATTTTGAACAGATAAAAAAAATCTGAGATTAATTTGTGATTAATTGCGATTAATTATGGACAATCATGTGATTAATCACGATTAAATATTTTAATTAATTGACAGCCCTAATATAAATGCATCCGCAGGTTGCAGTCTAACTTAAAGAAACATCACGTTTTCCTCATCATTCAAAATTCCATGACACTTTTGGTTTTGCTGTCTTGCGTTAAATCCTATAACTTTATTATCCATAATGATTTTTGTACAATAGACAACAACACGTATTGTCCTGAATTGATTATGCAATTTTTGTTTAACATGTATAATCTACATTTTTGCTTGAATATACCTCCTTTCTGGCTGGAGTGGTCCAGCTAATTGGTCCGCTGTCCTTTTGATGAGCATCTCTCCAATGATTTGCCAAGGTGTTCAGGTCTCTCTCTGAAAATAAGAAAAAAAGAGAGTAAATTTCAAGTAAATGCTGTTTTTAAAAAGAAGAATCAGCTGTGTACCACTCACCAGAGTAGAGAGGAGGGTTGAAGACAGTCTTCAAAGGCTCTGCTGCTTTGATTGGAGGTCCCTTGTAGGTCAAATTTGGAAGATAACGGGAATACTCATCATCATCATCATCATCATCATCAAGTAGTGGACCGATTGACTGACCAATAGTGTGACATTGCATCCCTTGAGCCGCACTGCTAGTTTTGGCTAAAAACAATACACTATTATTAAAAGTAATAGTAATTTAGTACCTTTTGAGCCTTCCTCTCTTCCTCTCTCTCTCTCGCCTTCTCTCTCTCCTTTGGTCGGGCTGTTGTTTCCGGAGCTGTGATTGCTGGAGGGTTGAAGATAGACATCGAAGGCTCTTCTACTATGATTGGAGGTGCCACGTAGGTCAATGCAGGACGAGAACTGTTAAATAGGAATTGTTCACTCTCAGGGATCTTCAATCCTTTCAGTGTGCATCCTTTCTTCCCCTGGTGGATCCTCAGGCCCTGGTAAGTCGTCAAACCGGTCCAACCGCAGTGGCAAACCTGGACGCTCATGTCTGCTATGTTGAATATCTGCAGAAGTCACACAAACACACTGAAAGCACCTGCTCCACAATATGGAAGATAACGGGAATATTCATCATCATCATCATCATCATCATCATGAAGTAGTGGACCAACTGACTGACCAATAGTGTGACATTGCATCCGTTGAGCCGCACTGCTAGTTTTGGCTAAAAACAATACACTATTATTAAAAGTAATAGTAATTTAGTACCTTTTGAGCCTTCCTCTCTTCCTCTCTCTCTCTCTCCTTCTCTCTCTCCTTTGGTCGGGCTGTTGTTTCCGGAGCTTTGATTGCTGGAAGGTTGAAGATAGACATCGAAGGCTCTTCTACTCTGATTGGAGGTCCCATGTAGGTAAATGTAGGACGATAACTGTTAAATAGGAATTGTTCACTCTCAGGGATCCTCATTCCTTTCGGTGTGCATCCTTTCTTCCCCTGGTGGATCCTCAGGCCCTGGTAAGTTGTCTTACTGGTCCAACCGCAGTGGCAAACCTGGAGGCTCATGTCTGCTGTGTTGAATATCTGCAGAAGTCACACACACACACAAACACACTGAAAGCACTTGCTCCACATTTGTAGAGGCAACACTTGCTTTTCAATAGGTTCAGGATTCAGGACTTGGAGCTTATACTTACAGTGACCAAAAGTGTTGTTTTTGTTAATTATTAAAGGGGAGACACTGTTCATTTTTTTTTATTTTAAGCTATTATGCTCACATAACATGTCTTCTTTCTGACTAGTGTAAAGAAAACATCCAAAATACACCATTTAGGTGTTTATTTCAATATTTTGTCTATTAGAGTTCTCCTAAATTCATCAAAAGTTAGCCTATTGCCTCATTTGCATATGTAAACATTTCAGAAAACGTGACTGGGAGTGTTTCATGTTCAGCCGATTAGACTGTTGTCAGGCTAGGCATTATCAGTTGCTATAAGCCCCATAGATGTGGATCAGTAGGGGCCTACTACACCCACTAGTAGGTTTTATCATCTATTCACCGAAAGACGGTATAAAAGAACACGACAGCGACCTCTAGTGACTGTAGTAATTATGACGGGATGATGGATGGGACACAAAACATAGGAGACTGGAGTTTGCATGTGAAACCAGCAACATGTAGTAGTCTTTGTGTTTGTAGTTATTTTAACCCCAAACATGGTGTTTTTCTCTAAACTTAACAGTTTTTTCTTTGCCTAAACCTTAAGAACTTGTAGTTTTATTGCCTAAACCTAAGGAAGTTGTAGTTTTGATGCCTAAACCGAAATAAGTTTTAGTTCTGTTTCCTAAACCTAAAGAAGTTGTAGTTTTGTTACCTAAACCTAAACAAGCTGTAGTTTTATTGCCTAAATCTAACTTTTTTTTTGCCTAAACCTAAAGACGCATTTTTGTTTGTGTTCAAAACGTAATGTTTCATTAAATTTTACATGTTAGAACATGTTGCTTTTAAGTTTCACTTTTACAATGTAGTAGGTGTAGTAGGCCCCTAATGACCCACATCTATGGTGCTTATGATATGATATGATGATAACGCCTATTTAATGGCCCGATAACAGTTGAATTGGGTGCAGCTTGATATCTAAAGATTTTTAACCTATTCACCTGTAGTGTCTTCAAAATGTATGGAAATTTACAATACATATCTTACATTTTTTTTTTTTTCCCCCATACTCTTGAGTCAGAAATCTCCACTTCAGTAGCACTTACAGCCACTAAACTTTCCAGCTTCATTCCTATCTATATTCTGAAGGTTTTTAAAGCGGGGTTTGTTCACATATAATTCATAGCGTGATTTATATAACACTTTATTCCTAAAACATGGTGAGAAATTGATTTTTGAGCCTGGCTTTATCCAATGTTCAGATTTCTGTTCTGGAAATTAGTGCAAATTAGCACATTTTTGATAAAATCATTTGCATATTGAAACGTACATTTACACAGGAAACTTGTAATACAAAACATAATTGTCTTAATGCTAGTATTCAACTGGGGAAGTTTCATGGTGATATCTAAATGTTTTTTACCCTATTCACCTGTCACCTGACATAAAATCATAGTTTTTTTTTGTGGCAGAAGTTATTTTCATCAGTGATTAATTAGGTGCATCATCTCAAATTGCTTATTTATATTTTAAGCAGATAACCTTTTGTCCTTAGAAAGAAATAAAGTACACATTTTTTAGATGAAGATTTTAGTCTCCCACACCTTTTTTTTTGTTAGAATGTCGAAATCATTTTAATATTTTCATTTCAGTGCTTCCTTATTTGATGAGAGACTGTGCTGTTTGCAAGCTGGCTGTGTAGGACTGAGATTAGACAGTGACTAGTCGCCCTCTAGTGGTACTCTACAGTATATTGTGCAGCAGTAGCGACTACTTCCTAGTGTAAATACCAGGACATAAAAAAGGAATGGAAATTAATTTGGACTGCAGAAAGTTAGATGTCAATGTGCATGACCTCTATAAAAAACTTGTCAGTGTCATGAGGAGGTATTCTTGAAATGGGATTGAATCAACTTTAACTAGAGGAGTACATCTTGAAATATGAGATTAGATCAAACTTCATTGATTTATGGGGGAGTATTTATTATTATTAATTGAATTTTTTTCGATTAATGTTTTTGATTATTGAATTAATAATTTCCAATAAACAGTTTTATAACCAATACAATTTTGATCACCAAAAGGGTTGGCAATATTTATTTTTTATTAATTTATTGGTGGGGAGGAGGGGGGGGGGGGGGTATTTATTTATAAATTATTTTTATATTTATTATTTTTATTTTTTTCGATTAATCTTTTTAATTATTTAATTAATAATTTTCAATGCATATTTTTTTTATAACCAATACAATTTTGATCGCAAAAAAAAAAAAAAAAAGGTTGGCAATAGAGCAGAGTAAACCAATCTTATCATATTTTTCTGCATGCATCCAAGTCACTTTAGACTAGAACCATTAACTTCTGCACTAGAACCTGTTTTAAAAGTAACTTTCATCAAAGGAAACTATTAATCTCACTCTGACAGCAGCTAAACAACAAGCCCATTAAAGCATTTACACTTCACACACACTCCCCACAATGTTTCCTGTATTACACACCCTGATACCTGTGGTTTTCCGCATGTGTTTGTATTACCTCCACGCCTGTTTTAATGTCCCTTCTGTCAGGGAGAGTGTTGTGTTGGTTAGCTGTAGACTTTATGGGTCACTGGTGCTGAAATCACTAAAACATTTATATTTAAATTATAAAACAAACTGACCTCTAATATCAATCCAAAAGTCAAATTCCTTTCCTTAAATGCAAAAATAGTTTTTTTTAATAATATTTCCTTCTTTATATTTTTTTTGTCAAACAAAAACATAGTCACTGAGCATATAGCCTGTGTTGAGATTTTTTTTTTTTTTTGCAGTTATGTTGCATCATAATTCTAGTAAACATGTTAAAATAACAGCGGATTGAGGTGAGATGTGCAGCAGCAGCAGCTTACCTTGCTCTCTGGTCTCAGCTCGACGCTCCTCTGACTGATCTGAGTCTCGTTTCTCGGCTCTACCTATCATCCTCAACTCTTTCACTTTCGTTTCAGACAAAACAATCCCGAAGGTTTTCCTTTAATCGTCCCACGCGCCGCTTGCAACACAGACGTTTCAAAAAATATTTGTTTAGTGCAAACAAAAAAAAAGGGAAGAAATCTCGTGGGTGTTTTTTTTATTGAGAGTTCATTCGATCTCTGTGCGCCGGAATTAAATATTATATTAAATTATGCTTCAGGCATATGGGGCTTCAAAGAATGTACAATAACAGCTGTTTTTTCAGGTGTTCATAACTTTGCTCCTACTTTGGCTGTTCAGGGTGATATCGGATGGATTAGACTGTGGAATCGTTTGCTTAATATGTCACAATACAGGATCAATAAGAAGTTATTTCTTTGGAGTAAATCACATAATGCTCCATGGGGCTACAGAACTTGCTGAATTGCAATATATGTATAGTAAAAAAAAAATAATGTAGCATGAACACAATTAGAAGATTAAGTTAATTGCTAGATTTGAAGAAAAAATGGTTGAAAGATATATAGTTAAAATTAAAATTATAAATCAAGCACAGTTATGGCATTGACTCTTATGATCTAGCAAACTTATCAAGGAGTCAGAGGTCTTTAGTTGCACAGTTAAGAACAGGAATCCTTCCTCTGGACCTGGAAGCTGGTAGATTTAAAAACAAACAGGATGGTTTATTTGTTAAGTATTATTTGTAATTTATAAGGCGACTCTAGTTTCTGCCTTTGTCTTTTCTTTATTTTCGAAATAATGGTGTCTTGTCAGCCCATTTGGGCTGGGCATATTATTTATGCATGACACAATAATAATAAAATCAAATAATATAAAAAAATGATGAAGTAGTAATGGGCCATACCTAGAGTTGTGACTAGTGCTGTCAATCAATTAAAATATTTTATTCTGATGAATCGCATGATTGTCCATAATTAATGACAATTAATCACACATTTTTTATCTGTTTAAAATGTACCTTAAAGGGAGATCTGTCAAGTATTTAATACTCTTATCAACATGGGAAGTGGCAAATATGCTTGCTTTATGCAAATGTATGAATATATTTATTATTGGAAATCAATTAACAACACAAAACAATGACAAATATTCTCCGGAAATCCTCACAGGTACTGCATTTAACATAAACATATGCTCAAATCATAACTAAAGCCTAACAGGCAACAACAGCTGTCAGTGTGTCAGTGTGCTGACTTGACTATGACTTGCCCCAAACTGCATGTGATTATCATAAAGTGGGCATGTCTGTAAAGGGGAGACTCGTGGGTACCCATATAACCCATTTTCATTTACATATCTTGAGGTCAGAGGTCAAGGGATCCCTTTGAAAATGGCCATGCAAATTTTCCTTGCCAAAATTTAGCGCAAATTTGGAACGTTATTTGGCCTCCTTCGCGACAAGCTAGTATGACATGGTTGGTACTAATGGATTCCTTAGGTTTGCTAGTTTCATAAAATGCCTACCTTTAAAGCATTTAGGCTTTCACATTAGCTTTAAAACTGAACCTGCTACAACCTAAAAATCATCTGTTGCGTTAATGCCTTAAAGAAATTAGTGGGGTTAAAACGAATTTGCGTTAATATCTCGTTAACTTTTACAGCCCTTGTTATATTCACTCTCAACAATTTCTACCGGCATCAGAAACATGCTGATCGTTAAGAGAGAGCCTACGCCTTAGCATAAATAGAGCTTTAATTTCCTGGCAATCTGCCCGTTAAAGTCAATTTTGATCGTTTTTTTGGTGCAAGTAGAGATTTTGGCCAGATGGTGGCTCTTTGGACAATTCTGGGGGTCAGCAAAGCCATTAGGGGTTCATGAATACCTATATCAGATTTCATGGCAGTCTGTAGTAGTAATTGATATCTTGCTAGGAACAAAGGACCAACTGAAATCTCCAACCTTTCTGTTTGTATTTTTCTTTCTTAGTTCTGCAGGTTTTCCTGGACTATAGCACTGTATTTGTTCACATAGACATTTTACTTATATTCTCTGTAGGGGGCAAACTCCCAGACAGGATCAGCAGATGTTTGTTTTAGGCTGGACGTTATGTTGGCTGTAGAGTAGGTGGTAGCGTGACGGTCTGTGTTTTTAGGATTAATGTCTGGCTCCATGGGGGCAGGCAGCCATGAGGTCATCTCTGCAGCGTTACCCGACTTGTGTTCCCACACAGAGAGCTCACTCTGTGGAAGACCATATCTGTGTGTGTGTGTGGTGGCAATGTGCATGTGTGTGTTTGTTTGTGTCTTGTTTGTTTGTCATGTGTGAATTACAGGGGACCATGCAATTAATTGATGGACTGTGTGTGTGTAATATGAACAGTGTTGGGTTAGTGATGGAGAGATTACCAATGTTGGGGGAGGTTGTCATGTGAGAGGGGCTGAGCTTATTGACTGACTTTGGGTGGGCTGCAGTTGACATCAGCCGACACACACACACACACACACACACACACACACACACACACACACACACATGTATTCCACCATGCTGAGCAACAGGAGCACAAAGATTGTGCTGATGAGGGACAAACTGCTGTGACATGGCTCAGACTAAGCCTCGTCAAGCTGTGCTCTGTGTGTGTTTCTATGTTCCTGTCTCTCTGCAGATTAGACAAGTGTCTCTGCTTTATCAGAAACTTGTAAAACTTTTTCAAACTTTTTGAGTCACAGTGTCCTCTGTAAAATAGACAGCGTGATTAATAAGTGCGAGCTAATTAATGCCTTCCACTTCCACACCTACCACTGCTGGCTTGGATTCTACTCAGGGTCTGAAATTAACTTTTTTTACTTCCTGCTACTGTGGCTGGCAAGTATTTTTTTTGTCTGCCACTCAGAAATTTGATCTGCCACTTTTGAAATATATCTCCTTCAAACAACTGTATTTATTGAAGTTTCTTGCCATAAGCTTAATTTTACAACATTACATTTGAACACATCATGATAATGTCATAATTTACCTTCGCCCAACACACATTCTTACTGAGCTTGAGCACATCAAAATATAATTCAATGGAACCTCTGTTAACATTAGTAGCTCCGTTATACTCCGTACATGTGTAAATGTCGGAGAGCATCGATAAGAGAAATCCACAGTCACGGGGGCATGTGATTCCAAGGAATCAGACAACTGGTTCACACGGGAACCGATTCTCGATTCTCATTGGCTGACAATCCTGCTTCTACTGTTGAGAGAGTTTTGCTGAGAAACACAAAGTACAGCGGATTTGACTGTGATGTTGCTGATGAGAAAGAGGGTGATGTGACTTCTAAAGAGTGCTGCAAGGATGACGTATTTTTGTAGCCTAACCCGGAAATCACATGGGTTCCCTTGACAAACAGCCAACAGGATTTTTCCATTGGGTTTTGGATTATTGCAGAAAATAAGCTCTGTGGCAAACAAAGGTTTATGATACTGACACAATTTGTTCTGTAAAATAATCTCCACAAATGAACACTTTTATACCATTATACCCCCGCAACAACGTCGTCGGGGGTATATAGCGCTCTGCGTGTCCGTCCTTCCGTCCGTCCTCCTGTCCGTCCTTCCGTCCGTCCTTCCGTCCGTTCACGTGTCACACTTTCGTTTCCGGAGCAAACGTAAACTATTTAACTTAGGAACTTCAAATTTTGTATGATGGTTGACAGTGTGGTTTAGTTGGGAGTTAGATGTCCAGGGCACCCTGGACTTGAGGAGGGTGAGCTAATAACAAGCTACATTGTGCTCAATAGACTTATTCCATTAGTTCCTAAAGGGCAAAACTTTTGGCCCTACTTTAGTAGGGGTCAAGTGGTGAGCGGGGGTATGTGAGCCATGTTTTTGAAGTATGAATGCAATCACCAGAAGTAAAAAGCTACCATTAGGCTATAAATGAACTACACTGAGTATACACAATGAGGCTGTAAAGGTGGACGAGTCGGCGTGATGACTTTTAGTAGTCTCATTTAGCCACTTGTTAGCAACCGCCTCTTTTTCTTTCTTAAAAACAATTTAAAAAACCCATTGACTTCCAGACGAGGGAACCGAAAGTGCTAAAATACTGACTCATTGGGTTTTAGGACTCATTCCTGCAGCACTCTATTTTGAGACGTGAAAAGAGACTTTTCCAGGAAGACCTGCTTACTCAGAACTTGGTCATAGTACAGAATAGGTGGAGCATTTCACTTGTCAAAGTGGCAAGTCCATACCTGCTCTGTACCTGATTGTTATCTTACACCATGGGAGTCGAGTGTTGTTTTCAGGAATTTAATACAGCAGCTCAAATGTCATTTTCGGCACTTTAATTGATTTTTTAAAAATTATTATTTGTATTACTTAAATGTATTTCTTTACATAGTTTTCTCATCAGATGTCTTTATGTCTGAGATTTGGCAGATGTGATTGTATGGAATATGTTTACTGATGTAGTCTGTTGCACAACTGCAGGCATAATGTATAGTGGCTGTGGAAATTTTATAACCTCTGACTAAAGTGAATTCTTACCTCATAGCAAATAAAAGTTATATTATGGCATTGAGCAACCATTGTTTTAATGCATTCCATAAGACAAGGAATCCTCATACAACGGTGTCAAGCAACACGTGACGCATGTGTCAAGTCTTCACAGGAAAAAACTTAGTTAGATTAAGGCAACAAAACTTGTGATTGTGGTTTGGGTTCAAATAACTCCAGAAGTGGTGTTACTTAAGTGCGGAAATTACGTGACAAATAAATAAATATTGACTTCTGGTTTCACATAGGGTACGAACTCCGGTATCCTGGACGAAAGTCCAGTGTTTTTTGACCATCCCATCCACCCTGACCTCCTCCCTACGGGGTGTTTTTCACTCTTTATACTTCCTGCTTCACCATTACCTGGATTACATATGGACTGATATCATGGGACATATACAAATTACAATACATTACTTTTTGTAGGTATACAGTAGCTATGAACGATATATGAGAACAGCCTGCATAAGACTATGGAAAAATAGTTTTTAGTGTAAGCATGTTTTTATGAAGCCTAATCCATTTGACCAACCCTCCAGTCACATTCCTTGCCCTGCCTGTGTGTGATGACTTGCAAGTTCTGGCCAAACAAGCATCATCACTAGTATTTGTGCCCAAGTACCAGCATGCCCAAAGAGCTCCTCGTTTAACCAAATATGGCCATGTAAGACAAAACACTCCTGTAGTGTTTTCCTTGTTGTTGCCTCATCATTTTTCTTGAGGTGAGATAAAAAAAAAACAACTTTCATTCTTCACATTACTCCCCTCAGCCACATTAACATTAAAGTACCACACAGTCACATGTATAAACACGGATGGTAGACACCCAGATTTTTCTGTCTGTGTGTCTCTCTCCATAGTTTGCATTCCTTTATTGTCTCTCATAGCACTTAAAATGCTAATTTTAATGGTGTTTTTTTTTTATATAGTCACTCACCACCTTGGTAATTTACTGTAGTGTTTTTGCATTAGTGACCCACTGTAAATAGTTCATTACTAGCTAATTGGAAACAATTTCATAGCCCCACTGCTCTCTGTCTGCCCTTGTTTTCTTCTTTTATCTCCATGTTGTCAGACCAGCTGCAATAATATCAGCCATACCATCTACAGCCAAAGCCCACAGCCCTGCTTGTTTTTAATTCTCCTGCTGCGGACATTGTTGCTTCAGTGATGGCTATTAGAATGTGTCAGCTAAGCTCCTGACATTTTACAGGAAATTTGTATTTTAATCTCGTACAGAACTGGTGCCATCCATAATGTTTTTCGCTCTAAATTGTTTTGGAATTCATTTCTATTAAAACGCTTCGAGCATGCTAACATTTGCTAACACAAAGTCATTAGTTTTGAAGGTATTTGGTCATAAACAAAAGTATTGGACACCTTAAAAATTTGACCTGATGGAGGCGTTAGATGAAAAGTCATCGGCCCAACAACTTTGTTAGAATTCATCCTCTGGGCAATATGGGACAAAAACACCGACACATCTCCGACAGTATGATAATAATACAATTTGCGTGCCTAGTCTATAGACTGTAGCCTATAGATAAGAGATATTTCAATAAAATGCAGTTGTACTGACAGAATACAGTAGAGCACAGAGGCCATTTCCATGTTGCGAGGTAGACAAGCGCTCGTGTCTGCCTGTCTATTCACATGAGGAGCACAGAGACCCCACTGATCCAAGCGGGACGTCAGTTGAGTAGGTGAGCCTTCAATGTGGCCCAGGACACATTTGCATACACACTGCTAAAAGAATGTGGCCGTATGTGGCCCAGACCACCTCTGAATGTGGTCTGAGTGATCAGATCTCAATGCGTCTGGAGTACGTTCACACCTGCACTCATAGCTTTCCTGTTGTGATCCGATCACCCATGTTAATACCAGGTCTGAACAGGGCCTATAGGTATCTGTACCCAATTTCATGGCAAACCATCCATTAGTTGTCAAGACATTTTACTAAAAAAAACAAAAATGTCCACCTTATTGTGGTGTTAGAGGAAAAGCCAGGGGATCACCAAAGTCATTATGATCCATCCTCAGGCAATTAGGAATGTCTGTATAAATTTTTGTGCAGATCAATCAAGTAGATGTTGAGGTATTTCAGTCTGAAATAGAGACGTATTGCAAGCATGGTTAAATATGGAAGGATGAATTACATTTTAGGCAGAAATGTTGTTTATTTAATTTAAGTGGCATCTTATTGGCTTTTTCTTTATATCAGTGTCATCATGTAACTTACATTTACATAAAGCAATATATTACAAGCTTGCTTCATTCAAATATACAATTGTTACTGTTCTGAAATTGGAATCAAACATCTTCCTGCAATGAAATACACATAACTTTCTTCTACATATTGTGATTTCATGTCGTCTCAGTGAATATAATTTTTATCTAATAATTCTAACTTCAGAAACATGCACTGCACTTTCTAACCATAGTTTTAGAATAATAGCTAAGTGTTCCCCTTGATAATAGAA
>CAKAOI010002338.1:0-12106 GCA_916701655.1 Sebastiscus albofasciatus
TCTCTACGTCTCTACGTCTCCACGTCTCTACGTCACTACGTCTCTACGTCTCTACTACGTCACTACGTCTCTACGTCTCTACGTTGTCTCTACGTCTCTACGTCTCTACATCTCTACGTCACTACATCTCTACGTCTCTACTACGTCACTACGTCTCTACGTCTCTACGTTGTCTCTACGTCTCTTCGTCACTACGTCTCTACGTCTCTACGTCTCTACGTCTCTTTGTCTCTATGTCTCTACGTCACTACGTCTCTACGTCTCTACGTCTCTACGTCTCTACGTCTCTACGTCTCTACGTTGTCTCTACGTCTCTACGTCTCTACGTCACTACGTCTCTACGTCAGTGGTAAATGGATGTCCTCCCCTGCAGGTGTTCACCACGCTGGCTCTGGTGGGGATGCTGATCATCCCTCTCAACTCTTTCCCCTGGGTGCTCAACGGCATCCTGGAGGCCAAAGTGTCTCTCGAGCGAATCCAACGCTTCTTCAAACTGACCAACCAGGACCTGCAGGCATACTACGCCCTGGGTACGCTGCTGCTGATCTGGAGTTCATGTGTTCATGTGTTCATGTGTTCATGTGTTCATGTGTTCATGTGTTCATGTGTTCATGTGTTCATGTGTACCACATCCAGGTCATAGTGATTATTTATCTGTCACTGTAGGCAGGAAACAGTTTGAAGTTCCACAGCAGCTCTTTTACAGCTTTATGGATCCCCATAATAACCACAACTGTTGCATTAAGTGTTAATCCAAAGTTATTAAATGTTATTATAATTCTGTATCATTATATATGATGATATATATTTCCATATGTGTCCCAGTGTCTCCTGAAGACAGTCAGACGTCCATCCTGTTGAGCCAGGGGAAGTTTTCCTGGCGGGAGCCCGACGGTCCCGACCAGAACCAAGAGGGAGGAACTGAACCTGGTCTGCTGCTGCACAGTCTCAGTCTGCACATCTCCAAGGTACAAAACACCTGATCACACATCTATTATATATTTAATATATCACTTTACTGTCTTCATGCCCTCTGTTATTAAATAACACTTTGACATTTTTAATGTCAGTTTAGGTTTAGCTTTTATATTATATTCAGCTTTAGTTTGTTTTAGTTATGGCCAGGTATAATAATCCAGAAGTATGTAGCTGCATGAACATATATATATATTACATGGTTGGTTTAAGTTTAATGTTAAATCTTCGTGCTACTTTATTGAAGCCATTGTGGTGTAGCGCCGGCTCCCGGGAGGTGAAGTCTCTGGTTTCTGTGGTTCAACGTCACGACAGTGACTGTCTCCTTTTTTCCGTAGTGATATATTATATAATAATATTATATAGTAATATTATATAATAATATATTATAGCTAAAAAAAAACTAAAACTGTGAATTAATTTACGTTTAGTTTTATTACATTTGTTATTAGTTTTTTACCCGGCAATATCGTTTATTCAAAATACTTTTTCACTGCTTATTTTAGTTTCAGTTTCAGTTTCAGTTTACTGTAATAACCTTGCTGTAGAGGAGTGAATTAAAAAGTCTAATCAAAAATCTAATTTGCTCTAAAACCAGAAATAAAAAAATACTAATCTGCTCAACAGCATCTACACCAAATAATTCTGGTACGATATTTTTAAAACACAATGTTAAACACAGTGAAATTCAGAAAATGAAATATTGTTTTTTTTCCTTTCCCAAAATATTTTGAAAGAGACGTCACTGAGCTGCGTTTGTTTGTATTAAAACACGTTTGAACAAGCTGACTGAAGAATCTAACATTCAGTGGCGGGTCTGTAACATAACTGAGGTAAAATAAAAGTTAATAAGAAGTAATTCAGTTTTTCTTTTCATCTGTCAATAGCTTTTAATGTTGAATGTGATCAGAGCAGTGAGGTGACGTGTTGCCGTGTTGCCGTGTTGCCGTGTTGCCGTGTTGACGTGTTGCCGTGTTGACGTGTTGCCGTGTTGCCGTGTTGCCGTGTTCAGGGCTCTCTGGTGGTCGTGGTGGGGAAGGTCGGCTGTGGGAAGAGTTCCTTCCTGGCTGCTCTCACCGGAGAACTCAACAGGTAAACCGCCTCCACTGGTGGAAAGTAACTAAGTACATTAACTCAAGTACTGTACTTAAGTACAAATGACATACTACTACTTACTGCTACTACTTACTGCTACTTTATGCTTCTCCTCCTCTACATCTCAGAGGTCAATATTGAACTGTTTAACTCCACTACATTTATCTGACAGCTTTAGTTACTTCACAGATTACAGTTTTTTAATCCCAGGTGTCTCCAGATGTGTTGAATGTTTGTGATAAACTGAAGGTTCCTGGTGAGAAAATCCTCCTCCTCCTTCTTAAGATAAATAATCTCTTTAAAAAGCCTCTTGGATCAGCTGGAAATGCTTCGTCACGAAGATGACGTGATGATCTTCTAGAATAAGATGCACTGTTGTAGATTGAACAAGCCGACAGTTTTAATTTTAATAATAAATTAATTAAAAAAATTAATGGAGTATTTTAATAATAAATAAAAATTCGGTACATTTTAAAGATATTTTACCAAGTTACTGGTGTAGGATTTATTATTTTAATAATAAATAAAAATGTATTTCATTTTAAAGATGTACGATTTATTATTTTAATAATAAATAAAAAAATGTGTAAATGTTAAAGATTTTTTACCAAGTTAGTGGTGTACAATTTATTATTTTAATAATAAATAAAAAAATGTGTAAATGTTAAAGATTTTTTACCAAGTTAGTGGTGTACAATTTATTATTTTAATAATAAATAAAAATTCGTAAATTTTAAAGATTTGTTTACCAAGTTACTGGTGTACGATTTATTATTTGAATAATAAGTACAAATGTTGTTAATTTTAAAGGTTTTTTACTAAGTTACTGGTGTATGATTTATTATTTTAATAATAATTAAAAATTTGGTTAATTTTAAAGATGTACAATTTATTATTTTAATAATAAAATAATTATTGTTAATTTTAAAGGTTTTTTACTGAGTTACTGACGTAGGATTTATTATTTTAATAATACATTTAAATTAAATTTGTATAAATAAAATCAAAATGTGTATTTATTTGTGAAGTTAAGGTCTCTAACTCAGTGAGGCATACGGCTGATTAATCAAACACTGGTATCAGATCGGTGCTCGGTACCGGCCGATACCCAAAGCCCAGGTATCACTCTCAGTATCGGGACTGAAAAAGTCGGATCATCTCTAGTTTGAACCAGTATTGGTGCACAGCTGAAGATAAAGATCCGGCTACACTAATATTATTATTATTAGACTGTTTGTAGAATTAGATTCAGTGGTGGCTGCGTTCGATTGTTTCTAACTCGTATGATCCAAACATTTCCACTAACTCCAGAGTGTTGCAAAGTCCAAAAGTCAAAATGTATGTTATATCATACAACTTGAAGTATATATTTAATTTGTTTTATACACAGTCACTACATTAGATGAGCTGCTCAGCTGTAGCGGGAACTTCTCTGTCATCAGAAAACAACTTTTAGGTCTCAGAGCGGCGTTTTGAGTCACTAGAGTCACAGCTCTCGTTGGTGTTGTGCTCCTAAGAGATTATATAACTGCGTATTCACACGTCTTCTCTCCTGTGTGTGCCGTGCAGGCTGAGCGGCGTGGTGTATGTCGCCGACAGAGAGGCCGGCTTCGGTCTGGTGTCTCAGGAGCCGTGGATCCAGCACGCGTCGGTGCGAGACAACATCCTGTTTGGCAAAGACTACGATCCCGTCTTCTACCAGGCTGTGATCGAGGCCTGCGCTCTCTCAGACGACCTCAACGTACGATTACCGCTCCCTTTACGTCTCTTCCTGTCTGTACATCTCTTAACCTGCTGTACGCTGTCTTATTGGGTCTTTGGGTTCACACTGACGACGTTTACAGGCAGCCGTTCATACTGATTAACCGGTGGTGAACTCAGCCTCCCTCTGTCATTCCTTCAACCACCTTCTAGAAAAGGTTGGCGTTGGGATATTTTCTCATCTCCAGTTGATAACCGATATTCAAGATTCAAGAGTTTTATTTTATTATATGTCTTTCATCATGTTTAACAGGAGGTTGATAACCGATATACACTCACCGGCCACTTTATTAGGTACACCTTGCTAGTACCGCTGGTCTTCATCTGCTTCCAGGTTGGACGTGTTGTGCGTTCAGAGATGGTATTCTGCATCCCTTGGTTGTAACGAGTGGTTATCTGAGTTCCTGTTGCCTTTCTATCATCTCCAACCACTCTGCCCATTCTCCTCTGACCTCTGACATCAACAAGGCATTTCCGTCCACATCCCGCTCACTGGATCTGTCCTCTTGTTGGGACCGTTCTCTGTAAACCCTAGAGATGGTTGTGTGTTAAACCCCAGTAGATCAGCAGTTTAATACTCAGACCAGCCCGTCTGGCTCCAACAACCATGCCACGTTCAAAGTCACTTAAACCCCCTTTCTTCCCCATTCTGATGCTCGGTTTGAACTTCAGCAAGTCGTCTTCACCACGTCTAGATGACGTAATGCATTGAGCTGCTGCCATGTGATTGGCTGATTAGCTATTTGTGTTAACAAGCAATTGAACAGGTGTGCCTAATAAAGTGGCCGGTGAGTGTATGTCTTTCATCATGTTCAACAGGAGCTGTGTTTCTCCTTCTGTGCTTTTGGGCATACATCTCTACAAACTGTCGGCTAGTTGGTTTGCGTTCATCGCTCAGAGCTGGACGTAAACAGGAAAGAGGCCGTGTGTCACAAACTGTCATAAAAACCACAACTGAGACGCAGATTCTGAATGTTCTGTATACACGTCCAAAGAACGCTCCTAAAACATGAATAATCAGCCAATAGGAACGCTCTCTCTCTCTGAAAGGACCTGTGATTGGTCAGAGTCTCCCGTCACGTTCTAGATGTTCTGAAGCCTGAAAACAGAGCCATGCGGAGGAGCAGAAGTCTAGTTTCCTCTCAGAACACTTGAATTACAATCTGCTGAAAGGTTATTATGGGATGTCTGCCCAATGATGCCAAAATATTCTGACTACTGCAGCTTTAATGTGAAAACAGACCTTTTAACTAAATGCATCTCATATTAAAGCTGCATTCAGTAAAAAGGCTTTAATAGACGACAATATTTAAAACTGTTCTTTTACTAATGCTTTGGTCAAATGTATGAAATAACTATGAAATTAATGCCCTTTCATCCTCGTCAGTTATTGTCATAATTATATTATATTATATTGGTGTTTCAAAGCTTCTGTTGAGGTTTTAGACTGATGCTAATTTTGCGTGTGCACTTATTCTGTGTGCAAAGTAAGAACATTTCTACGCACATATTAGTGAATCGACTGCATGGAGCCTAATGAATCATAAACTGTTATAAACTGAGCGCTGTGATTATTTAACATGTATAACAAACGTTGCTCTGAAATGTGTCTTCAGGTTTTGCCAAACTGTGACAAGACGGAAGTGGGAGAGAACGGAGTGACTCTGAGCGGAGGACAGAAAGCTCGACTGGCCCTCGCCAGAGCTGTTTACATGGTCAGTCCTCCGCGCGCTGCCGCCGCCATCTGCTCTGAGCTCAGAGAGACGAAGTGTTAGTCTGCACAAAACAAAAGGATAACAGCACTTCAGAATTTGAATGCAATAGATTGCACTGGTTCTGTTAAAATGTTAAACAGCTTGAGTACGGATGCAGGTGTTTGCACAGACTATTTGAACAGAGATAAAAGCAGTATAATTCAGATGTATTATTTACATTAGGAACAGAAGAACATCGTCCTCACGTACAATCAGCAGGTGTATCGTGTGATGCAACCTTTCTTTCTTCCTTTCTTTGGTTTTGTTTTGCAGGATAAAGACATCTACCTCCTGGATGATCCGCTGGCAGCGGTCGATACCGACGTGGCCGAAGTCCTCATGAAGAAATGCATCATGGAGCTCCTCGGGGGGAAGACCAGAATCCTCTGCACGCACCGCGTAGAGTTTGTGGACAAAGCCGACGTGGTCATCCTCATGGACAACGGAACCATCGTCAGAACAGGTAGAGACAAACAACCTGGCTCAGACGGGTGGAAACGTCCCCGCATGAAGTCCTGACATCAGGACGATTCATTGTTTATCACCAACTCTAGAGGACAGACAGATTATATACACCTTAACATCATGTCCTAATGTCCTAACATTGCATTACATCATTTAGTTTATTCACAGAGTAAAGGATACCTTCCGTCATATTTCCCACAACATCACCAACAAGACGTCAGCCTGCAGTCGCCTCCTTATATACAAAGGCAGGAAATCAGCTCAGGAAAACTGCAGGAGTTGTTTATACTTATAATAATAATAATAATAATAATAATAACTTTGTGTCCTCTATTGTTCATTATGTTGGCTGTAACCATGAGGTTTTATAAGCACTTTCATTTCTTCTGACCCTTCAAAAATGAACACTGAGACACACCACGACAATACTGGAAGAGGAAACAAGTCAAAGCATCTTAAAGGGAGAGTTCAGGTGTTTCTCAGTGGGGTTGTAAGAGGAACTTATCTATAGTCAGTGTGTTACTACAGTAGATGGAGTTTTGGAGAAACAGTAAAGTAATGTACTGCTGTGGACGGGGGCAAAACGTATACGTACCTAAAAGAATCAATATACGTTTAAGTGTACGCTATAATTAGAATATTTTCACCACTATACCTCGCCGTCAGACAGAAGCTGAAGCCCTCATCTGTGCTCTCCTCAAAGCCACCAGACTCCATCGACAAAAACAGTATTTGTACCTCTCAGATCACAGGAGCTGCTGGTCTACCGCTGCATCGGTCCGTCAGTTTGTTTGTGTTATCGTGTGACTTCAGTGAATCCGAACTAACCGAAGTCACACGCTAACAAACTAACGCTGAATTCACGCCAGGCAGCAGCTCGCCGCAATAATGACATTTTTCTGCAGCCGGGCGGCGTGTTCATGTGTTTCAGGCGGGAAGGAGTTCTTTGTAACACAGGTCAACATGTAACGGTCCGTGTCCACAGCCTCCGTGCTTTCCACGCTCCCCATTCATTGTCTATGTAAGCAGCCGCGCAATGCATTCTGGTAGCGTGGCGTCGCGATTCGAGAGACTAGGCGTCACGACGCCCGCTCCTCATTTGCATAAAGTTGAGGGCTCGTCTACTTTATGTAAATCACGGCGTCCGACGCGACTCGCCGCCTCTCCAGACTCCAGAGGATCTTTTAAACTAAACCTTGATCTAAAATAAAGACAGATTCATCAACATGGATTATCTCTCTCCTCACATGTCTTCAGAAACACATCTCAGTGAACTACTGACGTGGAATAAGAGAAGGAAGTTTCCAAACCAGCCTCCAGACTGGTTCCGGTTTGAAAGCTGGGAGCAGCAGCCGACGGCGGGAAAGCGTTCGTCCAATCAGGAGCCGAATGTTTCTAGGGACAGCACACCAAGCGTCCCATGTTGGGAAGCGTCGCGTCCCCTCGCGATAAAAAACGCCCCTGTGGACACGGACCGTAACAGGAGTCACACGATCGCTTACTGATTGGCTGTGGGCATTCTCTGGCCGCACTTTGCAGCTAAAATTGAACTTTTGCCAGCTGTTGTTTGGCCGCACTTCGCCGCAGGATCAAACCGCCGCAGCTCGCTCAGCTCAGGAGCGGTAGACCAGCAACTCCCGTGTTCTGAGAGGTAAAATGACTGGTGAATGGAGTCTGGTGGCTTTGAAGAGAGCACAGATAACGGCTTCAGTTCCCCGTCAGAAAGGGCTGTCTGACGGCGAGGTGAAGCGGTGAAACTATTCTAAATATAGCGTACACTTCAACTGATATCGATCTTTTTTTAGGGGTCTAAAATCTGATGAGTTGGGTTTCTGTAGAATGTGCTCTTAAAGTTGACAAATGCTGCACGTGTTGTTGTGGAACCTGTAAATGCTGACTGGATGTTTACACGTTTCAGAGACGTGTTTTCTTGGTGTAGTTTGGTGGACTCCACTAACCGCTAACAAGGCTATATATTTTTGGAAAACAATCATTCCTTTTCTGTTAAACAGGCACACCAGCAGAGATCCTTCCTCTGGTCGAGGCGGTGCCGAAGAAACAGAAGAATGACCGCAACATGAAAGAGAAAGGTTAGTGCTTCACTGAAACGTCGTGGTGTGACGGTGCAGCTTTTATACTGTTCATCTGAAGAACGTTTCTATGTTACAGCTAACCAGTACACTATAAGAGAGAAATAGGCATTACAGTAACAGAATATTGAGTCATATTTGATCAGCGCTGCCTAGTTTGACCGTTTGCTCAAAGTTACCGACTTCAGCTTTAAGTGTCGGACTAAATATCTGCAAAACCAATGACATTCTGTTCAGCTTTAGCTGCACGTTTGTGACCATATTCTTAACTTAATTTATTTTATTTATTTATATATATATATATAAATATATATATTTTTTTATTTTTATTTTATTTTATTTTTTATTTTTTTTATTTATGTACTTCATTATATTTGTATTGTAAATATAAATCCTTTTAACTTCATGTTTAGTTTTTTACTTTCAATTAAGATTTTTTATAATAATTTTAATAATAGTTTTTTATTATTTTATACTCTGCCATATGTTTAATTTGGGGGAAGGTTCTGTGTTGTGTGTACAATGTATAAAATCAATAAATATAGGTTTAAAAAAAGAAAAGAAAAGAAGATGATGACCACGGTAAACTTTATACTCGTCATCATCCTCTTCGTTTTAAACACTTTACTGCTCTTTTCATTTTAACTACGGATATTTGTCATATTTTTATTGTAAATTTCTATATTTTATTTATGATTCTGGACATTGGTATTACTTATGCACCAAAACACCGAGGCAAATTACCGGTATATGAAAACCTGTTTAGCGATAAACTTGATTCTGATCGGCATGTTAGCATGCTGGTATTAACGTTGAGTGCCTAAAGTGGTGGACACACTACCCGCGTCTAGAGCGCGTGGCGGCTGCATGGCGTGTTGTTTTTTATTTCGGCGTCCATGTTAACAGGTTAGAGTGGACACACTGCCCGCATGCATCTATTTTATAGAATAGAAGGCTCACCTTCTATTCACGTGAGCCGCTCGCGTCTCGGCTGCGTGTCCCAGCAGCAACAGACAGTGAAGGTGATCTATTGACAGTATATTAACTTTATACCAGCAAGACTTTACTACAGTTTCGAGGTCTATCTGTAGAATATGTTATGGAGATGAAAAAAGTAAAGACTTATTTTTAAATCAACACTTCCTGCTTTCATTTCAAAATAAAAGCCCTCAGTTTTTTCTATAGACAGAATCCCTTCATTTGTTAACACAAGGCTTTTATTCTGAAATATGAGCAGTCAGTGCTGTGGAACACGCAGTCACTTTGAGAGCTCCAAGAATTGATAAAGTTTGGGGTTTAAATCAACACTTCCTGCATTCATTTCAAAATAAAAGCCCTAAAGCGGGTTATCTTTGCACAGAATTCCTTCATTTGTTAACACAAGGCTTTTATTGTGAAATATGTGCCGGACAGTGATGTGGAACAAGCGGTGACTTGGAAAGCATCATAAATGAATATAGTACAGAGTTTTAATTGTGGATTATTACTATTATTTACTAATTACCACACGTTTCTGAACCTTTCTCTGTCTGAAATAAATATAAATTATACTTATCATGAAGTTAAATGGCCATTAAAAGGCAAACTCTATGTAGAAAGAAAGGGCTGACAGCAGCAGCAGAAACACAGCTGACAGGCAGCCGACACGCAGCCGACACGCGTCTAGTGTGAACACCAGACTCCTGCATCACGCAGCCACCACGCGACGCAGACGCCACGCGCTCCTGATGCGGGCAGTGTGCCCACCACTTAAGACATACATCTTTATAAATATTTTATATCAGCGTAAAAATGTTTATGTTTCAAGGATTGATTTTTAAAACAAATGAATTCTCCTGACTTGTTACTACACGTGTTATTACAGGTGTTATTACAGCTGGCTCAGCGGTTCTGGGTAAATTCTCCAGAACAGTGTCATCTTCTAGCTGATAAACATTTATCTGGTATTACTGTAGAAGAATCTGATTATTTGTCCGTCCCTTCCTGGTTTGATCCAGACGGCGTGGAGCAGCAGGAAGAGGAGCCGGGTTCATCCGCTGATCTGTGCGTGGACGATGACGGGGGCGTGTCGGGGGCGGAGCAGAAGCAGGTGGGCGGGCTGGCGTGGAGAGTTTACCGGACCTACTGGGTCGCTGTGGGCGGCGTGCTGGCCGCCTCCATCCTGATGTCTCTGCTCCTCATGCAAGGTTTGGATCCACCGCTCGTCTGTGTCCGATGATGACGCTCGGCAGATGCTGCCGCTCTTTTGAAGCCCTCAAGGCCTCGTTCACACTGAAGCTGAAATGTTGACATTAATGAGACATTTATTTAACAGGTTTGACTAAATAGATCCAACTAATCAGTAATCTAAACAAAATAATGCTAAATGTATTTTTAACAGAATAAACACAAACACTTTTAGGTGAATGACGTTACTTCCATCAATCACCTCAGAACATTTTGGGCCTTAAAGGACAGTGTGGGTGTTTTGTAGTTGGGTTGGATGAGGTATTTTTGCGTTGCCTTGCCTTGAGACAGCTATGCAGTGTATGTTTTTGACGAGGAGCTGAAACCAGACTCCATTCATAAAAACAGTAATTTTACCTCACAGAACTCGGGACTTGCTGGTTCTACCGCTGCCTCCATCGCTTAGTTCGTTTTTGTTATTGTGTGAATTGTGTGAATCTGAACTGACCCTTTAAAACACCAAAGTAGTTCAGATTCACCAAAGTCACACAATCACACAAAGAAACTAACCGACCGAGGCCGCGGTGGAGCCGGCAACTCCGGTGTTCTGTGAGGTAAAATTACTGTTTTTATTAATGGAGTCTGGTTGCCTTGGCAAGAGCTTACCTACTAATGTACTACCAAATTAAGCAGTGAGCACTGGTGTGACCAGGGTGAGCTGCCATGCGATGTCTATAAAAGATCTGCGGCGGCCGCTCCCGAGCTCAGCGAGCTGCGGCGGTTTGATTCTGCGGCCAAACAACAGTTGGGGAAAAGTTCAACTTTTAGCAGAGAAATGCTGCCGGAGAATACCCGCAGCCAATCAGTAAACAGATCCTGTGACTCCTGTGACATGTTGACCTGTGTTACAAAGAACTCCTTCCCGCCTGAAACACATGAATACGCCTCACAGCTGCAGAAAAATGTCATTATTGTGGCGTTAGTTAGTTTGTGTTATTGTGTGACTTTGGTTAGTTCGGATTCAACAAAGTCACACAATAACATAAACAAAGTAACCGACCGATGCAGCGGTAGATCAGCTGTGTCATGAGAGGTAAAATTACAGGATTTTTCAATGTAGTCTGGTGGCTTTGAAGAGAGAATAGATGGTAATACACTGACTATGGAGAAGTTCCTCATACAGCCCCACTTCAAAACACCTGAACTGCCGTTGTGTGTGTTTGTTTGTGTGATTCAGCCTCGAAGAACGTGTCTGACTGGTGGCTGTCTCACTGGATCTCAGAGCTGAAAAACAACGGTTCCTCCAGAACCAACGGTTCTTCCTCCGCTGCCTTCAGCTCACCTCACCTGCTGCTCTTCTCACCTGGAGGCTTCATGTAAGACGTCCATCAATACGATTTTTAATTGAGGTAGTAAATGTGCAAATGTAGAATATCACAAACTAAAACAGATGAAGTTTGGTTGAGACAGAAACTTCAAAGCTGATATTTCTCTATGTGTTGTAGAGGGTTATTATTATTGCATTATTACTATAAAACATATTGCAACAGTAGAAACATGACAAAAATGTCCGAAAAAGTCTGAAAAAATGTCTGTGAAAAAAAAATCTGAAAAAATGTCCGTGAAAAAAAAAAGTCTGAAAAACGTCTGATAAAAAAAGTTTCAAAATAAGTTTGAAAAATGTTGGAAAAATAAAGTCTAAACAATGACTGAAAAAGGTAAAAAAAAAAAAAAGTCTGAAAAACAAAGTTTGAAAAATGCTGGAAAAAAAGACTCTGAAAAATGTCTGAAGAAAAAGTT
>CAKAOI010002344.1:6795-22534 GCA_916701655.1 Sebastiscus albofasciatus
GGACGCTGAACTGGAGACAGTGAACGCAGCATCGTAGCTGCTAAGTTAACGCTCCCGGACGCTGAACTGGAGACAGTGAACGCAGCATCATAGCTGCTAAGTTAACGCTCCCGGACGCTGAACTGGAGACAGTGAACGCAGCATCGTAGCTGCTAAGTTAACGCTCCCGGACGCTGAACTGGGGACTCCCGTCAACCAATATCTGTTGTGCTCCTGCAGCTAGTACGACGCACAAATCTTGTCGGTCAATGGTTAATAATCGGTTAACGAGGGTCGGTTATCGATTAAGAACATTTTTCAAAATGAGCATCACTAGACTGGAAGATGCTTAATTAGATGTTTGGATGATGCTGGTGTAATGTCTGTTAGATGATGGAGGTCTAAGATGCCAAAATGTTTTTGTTTTGTTGCTGGTTAACATGTCTGAATAATGCCATGAGGGAGCGGTTATCATTCATTCATTCATTCATTCATTCATTCATTCATTCATTCATTCATTCATTCATTCATCAGATTAAATGAGTTACTCTTTTTTTAAATTAAAAATCAACTTCCTTTAATGACCATAACTCGTCAGTGCGGCCTCTATTAGTGAGCAGTGAGCAGCAGAGCAAAACAGTTTTTGACCTCAGGGAAAATGTTTTTGAAAGGCTAAACGCCAACAAATATAGATTTAAACAGAATATTTCATTAGATAAAAACACGTTGTGAATTTTGGAAATGATCACATCTATCTTTAGGACTTCTCTGGAGTTAGTGGAAATGTTTGGATCACACAAGTCGGAAACAATCCTACGCAGCCAGCGCTGGAATCTAATTCTACTAATAGTATAATAATATTAGTGGAGTCTGATCTTTATGTGACTCTGTGAAGAAATACCGGCTTTAAACACAATGAATACAATAAATAAAAAAGCTGCGCAGCATTCAAATCGTCAACATTATGAATTAAGCTTTGAAGTATTAGGTACAGTCCAAATTAATATAGTACAATATATATATATATATTAACTCTTAAAGGTCCCATATCATGCTCATTTTCAGGTTCATACTTGTATTTTGTGTTTCTACTACATATTATTTTCCTCATACCGTCTGTCTGAATATACCTGTATTTACCTTTCTGCCTGAAACGCTCCGTTTTAGTGAATTGCAATGGAATACCGTTGCTAGGCAACAGTTTGGGTCCATGTTTACTTCCTGTCAGCTGATATTATTCACATTCACTGCAACAGGAAATAAACTGGGACACATTTAGAATGTTTATGTTTAAAACCGTGTAAAGGTCTAAATATTGTATAGTTGTGACATCACAAATGGACAGAAATCCTGACGGCTTGTTTTAAACACACAGATTCTGAATACGGGCTGTGTGTATTTCTCCGTATATTGAACGTTTTGATAGTTTAACAGTATTTATATAAAGCCCTTAAACCTGCTTTATAATATAAAAGACATCTCACTTTTTACAATGTGGGACCTTTAAACACACGACTTGACGGCGATAAACTCACCATTATGTGGTCCACTGGCACAGAACTTCTTCTGACATAGCTTGAGGATGCGGTCGTCACCTTGCTATAAATAATCATCATGTTAATGTGAGAAACAACACACAGAACCACGTCGTCACTGCTGCTGCTGAGCTTCACGGTTTAGTTGGTATAAATGAGGTTGATGGGTAACAAACAGCAGCTCAGTCAGTGGACAGAATGTCTGATGTTTGATTCAAAGCGCTGGACGTCGTAGCAGATTAAACAGCTGGTGTCCAGTGAAGCTCACCTGCTCCTGCTCCACTACTATTATGGGGAAGCCCATCTGCTTGGTCCACGAGCTCATCACTGCGGCGATGGGTTTCCCACTGGCCTGTTCCAGACAGTCCCATAGGTCCTCTGTGGAAGACAGGCGGAGGGTTAGGAAACCAGGAAATCAATCGATTAACAGTTTCATCTTTGAGGAAAACGTGTTCTCACCTGTCGAAGCATTTTTATGTTGGAACTTCAAAAGATAGGCGTTCATTCCTTTCCTAAAGTCCTACAGAGACGGAGTGAGAGGTGAACCTTAATGAACGATACAGAAATATGGACACGATACTGACGAGTGTTGAGACAACCAACCTCGTCTCCTGTGTAGTGGTGCAACATGCGGATCACAGACGCTCCTTTGCTGTAGGAGATGGCGTCGAAGATTTCATCGACCTCTGACGGATGACCCACGTTCACCTGGAGCAGAGAACACGGAGACAGAAATCAGGTGTTAAGGAGTCTGATGGCAACTTTCAGTATATCTGACCCTTCATAAGTCCCTCCGAAGAACAGCGGAGCAAGATTAGAACCCGACCACGGTTTGAAATGAACCTTCTTCACTTCCTGCCACTGAGACAGACACGGGTTTATTTTATCTGACACTTTTGAAATCTCTGCGTTAAATGAAGGAATAACATTTTAGATCTGAAGTCATTAAATGTTCGATATATATAAATGTCCGCGAGACTACACGCAGCATCGTAGCTGCTAAGTTAACGCTCCCGGACGCTGAACTGGAGACAGTGAACGCAGCATCGTAGCTGCTAAGTTAACGCTCCTGGACGCTGAACTGGAGACAGTGAACGCAGCATCGTAGCTGCTAAGTTAACGCTCCCGGACGCTGAACTGGAAACTCCCGCAGTATCGTTGCTGGTTAAGAGAATTAAGGAATGTTAAGAACATTTTTAAAAATGAACATCCCTAATCACTACATTACAAACTGTGATAAAGATAAGATCATGTATCGTGGTAGAGAGATCACAGTCATGATCACTAGTTGTGAAAACATTGTTCCTAACAGCCGACATGAGCCAACAGCAGTTTAAAGTGAATGAATCCGTCCACAGCTCACCTCGATGGGATGGCTGCTGTCCAGCGCGTCCAGGTCCAGAGCGCGGGTGTAGTCGGCCGAGACAAACTGGGTCCAGATGTCGTACTCTGGGAAGCAGTGGTCCACGCACAGGTACTCGATCCAGGATGCAAAACCCTCATTAAGCCACAGATGGGTCCACCATTCCTGCAGACACACACACAAACTGAGGATGATCATCTCCTACATAACAAACACCATCACTCACTCTGAGTTCAATCACACTCATTACAGAACTTTCTAAAGGATAACAGGGAACATTAAGTTGTTATAAATAATAAACTCTTTTACTGGAGGTTCGATATTCCACTAAAAACAAGAAGAGCGTCTGACACAGAACCGGTCAACAGGAGCTGCTGATGCGCTTTATATATCCACACATACATACATAGTATATATACTATATAGATAAGATAAGTATTTGTTAATGATAAAGATATTATTTCTAAACCTTATCTATAAACATTACACAGATATTTGTGACCCTTTGTTAAAGGTTAATAACTGGTTTATAAACCGTCTATAAACACTATTTGGATTATAAAGTTGTAACTGATGATTATAATAACTTGTTAAATGGTTAATAAATACTTTATAAAGCATCTATAAACACTATTTAGATAGATAGTTAATAGTTTATCAATGGTTAATAATTGCTTTCTGGTCCATCTGTCTATGTAATGTTTAAAGATGTTTAAAGATGTTTTACAAATGATTTCTTAAAAGTGCAGCAATAAACTGATAATAAATAGTTTACTAATGTCATCGTCTCCTATCAGCTATGACACAATTTATAATATATAAACTAATTATTTCATATAAAACTAACTAATAATTAGTAAACATTATTAATCATCATTTCATTGTTTCATTTTCATTATTCTAAGTCTAACTAATTATTAATTTATTGTTTATAAATGATGGTCATTATAAAAGATGTCTGGAATTATTTTCAGTTACAAAGAGCTGATGGAGGATTGTGGCTGGTTACCATGGTGACCAAGTTTCCGAACCACTGGTGAGCGAGTTCGTGTCCGACCACCAGCGCCACCCACTGCCTGGAGGACGAACAGGAGTTCTTGGGGTCGATTAGCAGTGCCGTCTCCCTGGAAACAACAACAACAACAACAACAGAGAGAGAGGAGGTGAACACAGAGACAGGCTGAAGGTCGACGCCGAACAGACCCAAAGATCAAATTTACTATGATATAAAAACAGAAAAATCTCATCTTTGAGCTTTGGGACGTTAACTTAAACAATGAATCATTTATCAGAATTGTTATCCGTTAGCTTTCTGTCGACTAATCGATGAATCAGCTGATCTTTAGCTCTACTACAGTTAGAAACACTGCTGTCCAACAGGCACTCAAATAGTTTATTACTCCATCAAAGACTAATATCTTAACTATCTTCATCTACAGAGGACATTCTGGGTCTAATGACACATTTGACTTTATCGTCAATAAGCCGGTATTACATGAGTATTCATTATTTATTATTAATGTCAGTGTATCACTTCACAACTCAAATTTGAATTCAAAGTGTTGATGATGTTTTAAAGAGCAGCTGGAGCTCACCTGTAGGTAACAAGGCCCCAGTTCTCCATGGCACCTGAGAGGGAGGAAGCAGCACCAGTTTCAACATTTTCAGTGGAAACGTCTCTTATTACTGAACGAAGAACTGACGACTACTCACCAGCAGCAAAATCAGCGATAGCTATGAGATCGATTTTAGGCAACGGATAAGGAACACTGAAGTAGTCTTTGTAGAAAGGTAAGGTCTTAGTCGCAACCTGCAGAAAACAAAAACAGAATGTAATCTAATCTAAAAACAGTGTGCTCTTCTAGAGGAGACACGAAGGATCACACAGGCTCAACTATTCAGGAGGGAAACTACCATCACACGCTGGGAAATATGTGTATTTCTCTACATCTCCAGTCGTGTTGGTAGAACTCTTAAAAAAGTGAAACCACTGTCTGGAAATATTCTCTTGCTTCTCACCTCCAGCGCAAATTTCCCTTGTTCCGCCTTCCCGACGGGCGTGTAGACGCGTACCGTTATACCGTCTGACGACTGGCTCTCCACGAAGTCGTATTCACCGATCACAAAAGCTACGAGGTACGTAGACATGATGGGAGTGGTGGCAAACTTCACTTCCACCAGGTTTTCATCCTCCGGATATGGCTTTCGATCAATGACATTCTGGAGAAAAGGGAGAGAAACAGATTACTAACAACTGAATATAAAAAACAGGACTTTTTATAGCAGCAGTAAAAGCTTCTGATTGCTTTATAATTATTCTCTTTTGGGCAAAGAATGAGATTAAATAATGCAAACAGACTAAAAGTCTAAAGCCCCGCCGGCAGCTGCTAAAGGCTGAAATATTTATTAAAACATCACGAGTGGGATGTCTGCCAGAACAAACAATGTACAGATCATTTCACCATTTCAAGAGCTGGTGGGAATCAAGCTGTCAAGTCTGTCTGGATGTGATGCTAGAGGTCATTAAGGTCATAAAGGTCACAGTGATTCATCCTCTGCAGAGCATGAATCTACTTAGACAACATCAACGACGTTGTTCCCAGCAGCTTCTCATGTTTCTTTTGTACAAATGAAAATGACCCAGTGGTGGCGCGAGAACAACGATCAGCAGGTCAACACAATCATTACAGATCTGGAATCATCAAATACAAAGGTTAGTTTCTCTCATGAAAAGACCAAAACCAACAATGTGTCAGGCTGCATTCACACCAGATTCAGCGGGACGGTGAAAACGGAAGTCCTCCCATTCATTTAGAACAGGGCGGGGGGGTTTGGGCTGCCAGAACACAGCAGCCTGCAGCGAATAGTAGAGAATGACTCAACTATTGGAAAGGCTTGTCGTGGTAGTCGGTGTTACATGCTGGTCGGGCACAGTGTATCAGCGCAGTGTTATCAACAGATAGTCGGACGACGGACGCTACAAACTGACAGTGAATGCATCGGCTCCGTACGGAGTCTCAGCTCAGAGCAGCAGGAGTCACATTTCACACACAGAGAGAGAGAGAGTTGACAGACAAGACGATGGAGGAGGACTTTGTGTCGAAGCGAAAAGCAAACGCACCTATTTAGCAATATTTCAGAACCCGAGGCTATAAGGGAACCATAACATTAATGAGGTAATCGCCACGAGGAGGACGGAGCGGTCACAGCAGGTGTGTGCTGCGGAGCGGCGCCAGGTAGAAACCTGCGGCCTCGCAGTGAAAGCTCTACTGAAGAGGCCAGACACACCGCCGCCCGACGGTAAAGATCAGAGTCAGAGCGCTACACATATTGAGCGGCTTCTTTTCTTGTAAAATGTCCGGAGTAATCGGTAACACCGGTGTCGTCACAAGTTTACTAACCGGAAGGAAAATTTCTTCACCGTCACATCCCTAGTTTATGAGAAACGCAGCCCGACGTCACGCTGCGGTGGCCAATCACATAACCGAGCTGTACAACCCAGTCATGAGGGAACAAAACACGTTAATCAGCGTGCAGTCAATGGGCCGTCAGTGACACTCCACACCGCCGCACAACCGCTCATGTACATTCATGTTTATTACTTAATAACTAGAAGAACTTGACCCTCAGTGCTGAGCAGCGACCTCAGATTAACCTCCAGGTTCCAGCTTTCAGATGATGTACACCCCTTCTATTAGTCCATGAGCGGGAGGATGGTCGGGGCACTTTGGAGGGACCAAGTCACATGGTGATTTATTTTTTTTTTAAAAGGTGTATGTCCGTAGAGTTGGAAAATGCATGACAGCATTGCAGCAATGGTGGCTTTCTATGTGCTATCACTCCTTTTTTCATCCCTTCATCATTCAAACGTTTCCATCTTTTTTTCATCATTTTACACAAAGATCCAGAATTAAAGAGGGAAACCAACACACAATATCACAAAGTCATATATCGTTGTAAAGCTTAAACTATAATCTATCCATCGGTCACATTGTCATGACACTGAGGTCAAGAGAATTTGACCTTTGACCTCTAATGCTGCAATGGGGCACATTCTGAATGGCACTGCAAAATGCCTTTATAACTAACTTCATATTGTTCTGATGTGCTCGTGGATAGTTCCAGCATGAAGAGCACAAAAAGAGCTTTAAAATGATATATTACATGACGAACAACAACAACAACAACAACAACATTCCTTATCAGAATAAACTTTGTGCAGTTTGTATCTGATAGAATGTTCAGAACTTTTAAACGGCTTTCTAAGAAACACAAAATAATACAACTCAAAAACCTGTACAAAAAATGTATTCTCTACCACGTTTATCCATTATTATATATTTTCCCACTCTTACTCCATTGTCAATATCAACATGTTACAACTGAAGACGCCTGATTCAGTAGCAGCGGGTTATATTCCAGCTGATATATGAATATGATGCTCACTTTTTCACAAAGGCATGAATTGTGACATCTACTGTTGACCTGCTATCTCCCCCTAAACACCCCCTGGACCCTCTAAAGACCCCCTGGACCTCCTAAAGAAGACTAGAACGGCTCTATGGTGGGTCTCAGAGGGTTAATAGTTTTTGGACAGCTCTATGGCCCAGAGGAAGAAGATAAATCAGGCTTTGATTCACACACACTACTGTTAGGAGATACATTGACTGTTAGTTTGGGTCTCTTCATGACAAAAAGGAAAATTCACCAGACTTGTCCTTTAGTGTCAATGTTGACATTAATGTCCACTAGTTAGCTCAGTAGTAGTAGATCATCTGTACCAGCGTGTGAACCCTCATGTTACCACACAGTGTCCACTGAGCAGCATCATTCTGTACACAGTCCAGCTCCAGGCACTATTGTTTTACACTGGACTTTAAAAAGGTCACAGCAGACTTGCTGGGAAAATAAATTTCAGCAGGTATGTGGACACAAAAGGTCAAGAGCTGGACTGGCATCAATCTGTGCAGGGCCAAAATCCCTTCAGCTCCGTGCATGACGCTCTGTAATCGGTCTTTATCCAGGGTTATTGGTCTGTAATATTTGGTAATGTGTCTTCCATAATGAGATGTTGTTGTCGTCCTGACACTGACTCAACAGGATTGGACATCAAAACACACTCATTCATATTCGGTCAGTCATCAGAAAGACCCAAATTTAGCTTCATCGTCACCAGCGGGATGAGTGGCGTTAGCCTGGAGGGGTGGTGGTGGGAGTAATCTGAGCCAGATGAGGTTTTCTGATGCAATGTGGCTGCAAACAGTTAAAAATCACTGAGTCTGTAGGACAAACACAAGACATGGGCTGTATTCAAAACCACCTACCACATACTACTGATGAATGCAGTATACAGTATACAGTATATACTGCGTTCCTCAGTAGTATGAAACAGTTAAAGTGATGTATTTAGCAGTATGTTAGACCAGGCTTAAACCTTTAAACCAGCTCTTAAAGCACTGAACTAAAAAAACCTAACTCGTACCACTAGAACTATATTATCTAACAATACAACTTTGACTTTTTATGTTCTGCTAGTTTACTTTATCAGATACTGCAGGTTTCAAATATTTATTCTAACAGCTCATAATGAAGTCAGCTTGTACTACTAGTATAGTATGAGGTTGTAGTACTAGTATAGTTCCAGGTGGTACTACTAGTATAGTTCCAGGTTGTACTACTAGTATAGTGTGAGCTTGTACTACTAGTATAGTGTGAGCTTGTACTACTAGTATAGTATGAGCTTGTACTACTAGTATTGTATGAGAAGACAATGATAAAAACCTGCATAGTACGTGTACAGTAGTTTCATTTCACGCGTGGTTAAACGCGACATCAGCCAGAGGTAAAATATGCAGTGACTGTCTGCCCTCTGTTATGTTGTTATGCTGTTATGTAAGCTACCAAGAGAAAAGAGAGGGAAGAGAGGGAAGAGAGGGAAGAGAGGGAAGAGAAAGAAGAGAGGGAAGAGAGGGAAGAGAGGGAAGAGAAAGAGGGGAAACACACAAACACACATAACAGAAAGTTGGCAGCAGAAAGTGAGTCGGGCCTCTGGAGTTCCTGGGGGGAGGGGGGGGGCACATGACACGTACCATATTTGACAAGGCGACTCGGTCCTTGGGAACTATCAGAGCGATGTCAAAGGTGGCTTTGATAGCTGGCTCATCCCAACAGGGGAAAGCTCTGCGAGCGTCCGTGGCCTGGAGGAGAGAGGACACAAACTGATGAGACCCAGAGTGCTCAGATACAGACGGGTCCAGACCGGGTTCAGAGGTTCAGATCCACCTGAGGAGGGCGGCAGTTCAATTCTGAAATCTATTTCTTTTAATGCTAGAATCGATAAATTTGCTTCGTTTGAGAAACCCAAAGTGTTTCCATCCTTCACTGGATGTGTAGTGTTTACCACGCTGGATTTAACATGGAGGGTGCAGGTCGTATCCACGCTGACCCTCCAACGGTTTAGACTCTCTGAGGTTTGTTTTGGTTGACGGATACGGAACGGATATGACGTCACGTTACTCAGACTACCACAATAAAAGCGGTAACTTCCTTCTACCTCCACATAGATATCGATTCTGGCGTTAAAACATTTATTTAGAAATCATAAAAACACGACATTCACATTTACTCGTATTGGAATTACAGTACACCTGTCCACCACAAATACAATATATTATTTTATATTTTACATACATTATATTTCATCCCTATATTTTAACTTCTGCACTATTTTATGTCTTAGATTCTCACTTTGTTCTTGCGTGTTTTTTTCTTTTTATTCATATTTAATGAGCACTGATGGAGGGAGTCTGAGGTCCAACTCTGCTTCTCTGTAGTTGTTGTGAATATGATCAAAAATAACTTGAAACTTGAGGAGAATAAAGTGGATATATGGAGCCAGAAAGGGGAAGTAACCACCTCATTTATAGACTGACTGTTGTGTTTCATACATACTATAAGACCTATTTTTTTGATGGTTATGGGTTCAACAGCTTTCACATTACATCATGTCAACCTAAAGACTTCTGCTATTTTCACTTATATTTGTCCTTTCAGGGTCATTCTGCTGTGTGAGCAGCATTTTTGATTTGACAAGTATTTAATTCTGCCAAAAACATTTCTCAGATTAATTGGCGGACAGCCCGACCCCTCAGTCTGCATGCGTTCTGAAAACTGAACCATTCAGCGACTACCTTGCTCCAACAATAATATACAGATTTTTAACTGAAGCAGCTCATCGGTATGAGGCGTAACACGTCTGTTAAACAGTTCAATACATGATGTTTGTGTGTGTGAAGCCACGATCTGAGAGCTGCTGAGAGCTCCATCTGGATTCTCTAAAATGAGTAAGTAACTCCAGTTGTGTTGGTATTAGTTTTACTTTTACACTCACCCATTCTCTCACCAAAACGTACATATTAGTGAACATGCACGTGACCCTCTGTCATAACTTTATCCTCCAGTTGGCGCACACCGGGGTTAAGGCAGCACGATTATGTCCAAAATGATAATCACCATTTTTTTTGCTCGATAATTAGATCATTTGTTACGATTATTCATAGATTTGAAAATAGTTTTAATGTAATTTCACATTTTAATAAACAGAGCGCCGCTTTCACTTCCATGTTGTGCTTCATTACAACCGTCAAAAACTCTCAATGTTCTCCTTTTACTTGGTTATTGTATTATCTATAGTGGTTATTTGCATTAAACTCTCCATTAGGAAATATAAGATTGTTTTGTTATTTAAATATTTGCTTTGATTAAAACAAATCTTGGCCTGTATTATAATCTGTTTAGAGCTCGTGTTAGGAAGTGAAGCAGGTCATAATTATCTCTCTATTATTTATTTTATATCGCCGTGAAAACATCTCCTTCAAACAACTGGATTTATTCAAGTTTCGGATATACGAGACGGCTGATAACCGGCCGGCTTCGATCGGCTGCTGATTGACGGTTCATCTCCAGCTGTTAGTTTAGGAAGCGCTTCATTTATGCAGTTGTCTATGAGCGCAGCATTTTAAACGACAATATCGCAGTCGATCATGTTCACTTAATTGTGGGAAGCCAAAATCGTGATCGCGATTAATATTCGGTAGCAGTGCAGCCTAGGGCTGACCCATAAATCTGATTTTCATCGTCATCGCGATATGAACATGAGCGATAAACACATCGCAAAAGGTTGTCTGAAACGCGCTGAATAAAGATAAATCATTTTATTTATGGATGGTTACTGAAACCAGTTATTCAACGGGGTTAAAGACTGTAGTATTTATCATCACGCTGCAGCCCCTTCCTGCTCTGTGTCGGAGCTCTACACACATCAACACACACAGAAGTCGGTGAACAGCTGATCAGAACGGCCGCGGTGGAGTTAATGTCAACTACGCCCGTTACTGTCAGTAAGTGCAATAAAACTTTGAAAGTGTAAAACCAGGATACGTTATTACACCTGTTCAACAAGCATAAACATGATGAAACTGTTTAACATGGAGGAAAGCAACGTTTCAATGATCTGTCTGTTGTCTCTCATCCGTCGCCGCTATGTTTACACAAGCACAGCGCGTTAGCTCGGCGACTAACAGCTAACACGTGTTAGTTATTTAGTTGAGTTGTGACTGACTTTAGTTCCCTCTAGTTAGCTGTGTTCTGTGTCCGGGGAGTTTATTATGAAGGGAGGAACGGAAGCAGTGAAGTGGTAACACGTTGTTATTAACGAGGCTGCCGACTATGAATCCTCCACGTTATTAATTTATTATCTTCATAAAGTATAGGAGCAGCGTAGCCCTCGGCTACACAAGACTGAAACTAAAGCCGCAGTAGGCTGTGTAGTCTGTAGTATTTAAAATATATAAATATGTATAGCTAATATGCACACTTCAATATTAAGCCATATCGTCATGGCAATATTGAACAATGTGCACGTACACAGCCGGAGGATACCCTGCAGGTTCTGATGGTAGCCCCCCCCCCACAGGTCAGAGTCCAGACTACACTGACCTGGTTTAAACACATGTCAACACACAGCAGCATCTTCAAAGCATAAATAGAAATCAATCTGAGATATTGCTTCATCTTTATGACACATCACATGACCGTCACGCCCTCCCGTGTTGCAACACAGGCGAGTAGAGGGTGAAGCAACACCCTCAAAAAGAAAACATCCCATTTCCCCTCCCGGCCCTCCGCTCACCTCAAACTGTGTGACGGCAGCGTAGCGGACTTCTCCAGCAGCGGTTGAATATTTACTTCTATAGAATCCCTTCATTTTGTCGTTCAGCTCCCCGACAAAGTCTATCTTCAATGTGCCGGAGCCTTGGGGGGGGGGGGAGATTAACAGCATTAATGACAATAATGTTTCAGAAGCTTTGAGAACCAACAGCAGAGACCAGCGGAGTCCTTTCTTACCTTTCTGTAAAGCGCTAGGAAATGACAGGGTGACTTTCTCATCTTCATTCTGATAGTTGAATCCTGTGGCATTAATTTCTAAGAAGAGAGGAAGAAAAAAAAGACCATGAGTATGCAATATTCCCTCTTCAGATTACAGGAACTTAAAATCATGTGTAATCCAAAAACTAAGATACATTTTCATTTGTGACAACGTCATCAATAAAGAATAAAAGAGAGGAAAGACGCTGAGCCTCACCTTCTCCTCCCTGCGGTACAAAGGAAGCTGTGATGATGTCGATGTCAGCACAGTTCATCACAATCTGATTCGTGGCTTGTGTAACCTGTAAATATTGACATAAAACAGCATATCTTACATCTCTGAGGTGCCATCATTTTAAATCCCAATCTGTTTGGGAAAGATGAAGTTTAAACAAAATGTAAAGCTCCAATGAAACTATCAGAGAAGACAGAGTTGTGTTTTGACTGGTCGAAGGCAGTTCTGAACACCAGATAGCTGAGACAGGAATAAACCCACATACTGTGAGCTAAACCCATAGACATACTGTATACATAGACATATATACATAGGCGCCACATTGACTCCTGGATCGTACGTCAACGTGGGCGCCATATTGGACCTGGCCAGACTGGTCTGTAACCCTCTCCTAGTGGAGGAGTCCCGTTAACTTCACGTTCCTCCTCGTAGATCATAAACCCTTTAATATAATAACGACTGGTAAAAATCGGCTGTGAAATGTAGACGTTATAGTGCTTTTTATCCAGAGAAAGTGCAGCTCCCCCGTTCACTAGTAGAGGGTTACAGGCCAGTCTGGTTAGGTCCAATATGGCGCCCAAGTTGACGTATCGCCGCAGCGGGCTGAAGCGCCCGATGCGGCGTCTACGTGGTTAAAACTACAGAGGCTGAAGGGCAAAACTGGTCCCAGATAAAGAACCAGTCGGGGTGTGATGACAAAAGAAAGGAAGTGATGAAAACAAAGAAAGGAGGACAGACTACGAAGCTTCTGACTGCTGCTGTGAAAGCTGTGACTGCCCAACTCATTGAGGGAAAACACAGTGGCACACTTGGACGCCACGCAGTTTTCAGAAAGGGCAGTAATACTGACATTCACGGTTTGTGGCGCTGCCGGTTGGACGCTGCTGCTGCTGTTTGAGATACTTGGAGGCCGACACAGCGGCAGAGAGGCAGTAATTATGAAACATGCCAGGCACATGGCAAAATGCCACGCTGCTTGAGTTTCTTCCGGTCTATTGTGTTTTAGCCAGGCTTTGTACAAACCGCAGGTAAACAGGGTGTTACTAAACCAAACTGTGGTCGACAATCTTCTGTTCATAGCAAACACACGATTAAAACAAACTTTCAGGAGGACTCAACTTTAAGACTTCCTGAAATGAGGATTTGCATTAAAATGATTAACACATAGATAATTGTGATTAATCTTGAATTTATCACACTTTCATAATGTTTAAAAGTAGGTGTATATCTAAATCGCCATTAATCTTACATTTTTTATCTGTTCTAAATGAACCTTAAAGGGAGATTAGTCCAGTATTTAATCCTCTTATCAACATGGGAGTGGACAAATATGCTGCTTTATGTAAATGCATGTATATATTTATTATTGTAAATCAGTTAACAACACAGAATGACAGATATAGTCCAGAAACCCTCACAGGTACTGCATTTAGCATAAAACAATATGCTCCAATCAGAACAGGTCAAACTGCAGCCCAACAGGCAACAACAGCTGTCAGTGTGTCAGTGTGCTGACTTCACTATGTCTTGCCCCAAACTGCATGTGATTATCATAAAGTGGGCATGTCTGTAAAAGGGAGACTCGTGGTTACCCAGAGAACCCATTTACATTCACTGATCTGGAGGTCAGAGGTCAAGGGACCCCTTTTGACATGGACATGACAGTTTTTCCTCACCAAAATGTAAAGTAAGTTTGGAGCGTTATTTAACCTCCTCGATGACAAGCTAGTATGACACGGTTGGTACCGATGGATTCATCAGGTTAAATAGTTTCATATGATACCAGTATCTTCACTCTAGCTTTAAAACTGAGCCCGCTACAAGTTGCGCTAATGCATTTAAGAAATGAGTGACGTTAAAACAAATTTGCATTAACGCGTTATTATTGCGTTGACTTTGACAGCCCGAGTTTGAATATGTCCTGCTTTAAGAGTCTTGGCACTGATAAGAAAAACCATACTTTATCTATGCCTTTGTTTGCTGTGACATTTCACAAAATTAGCTAAACTTCTCGAAAACATCCACTGACATCTTTCAACGGTTTCGTGGACAGAAAAATACTTGTCAACAGTTTTGATAAGTACTCGTTCTAAGTTATTCTCCAATGTCAGTTTTTCAGATGTAAGGATTTACTGCTCTTCTTTGTTTGCTTATTGGTCAGGCAAAACCTTATTTTATTCATTTTCCAGCTGTGTGCTTTGTATTTAAAATGCTACTCATGTTCATTGGGGTTAGTGTTATCTAATCAAATTTAATAAACCACTATCAATATTATCTGTTCTTGATAGTGAAGCAGTTTATATGCCATTAGTGAAGGGTGTCATATACACAAAGAACAACTAATATTAGCAGATGTACACATTTAGATCATACATACTGTAGTGTAGTGGTCTGTCTTGATTGCTCTGATAAAGGGTGTTGAGTGAGTGTTTACAACCAGCCTCAGGTGTTAGAGGACACCAGGCTGACAGGTGTCCGTGCACAATGGAGCAATTTACAAACGGCAAGAAGCACAGATTTTATCTGTGAAATAAATGCAAAGTGAGCTGGTATGTTTGTTTTATGTGCTGGTTGCACAGTAGCTACACCCAAATGATTCACTAACTGATTACCTATTTCAGTAAGTCAACTGACAGCTGACCAACGTTAGCATACGCAGTGTGCATTCCTCAAATTTACAAGAATAGTTGAACTTTTAACCAGAGCTGCTCTGAGAATCCTACTGGTGCCTTCAAATCAAACTGGTGTTTACAACATGGGAAGTTGTGTACTACGATATTCTTGGTGTTCAAGTGGTTAAGTCGTGAGAACAGACATATTATAAAACTACCAAGAAAAACAATATACCACTAAAATTACTAAATATTAACTTATTATGCACCGAAAAATGAACTTCCAAGGCCTCCGCCATTTCTGACAAGGTCGTGAATACGACATGGGGGGGGGGCATATGGACTCTGCTGGTGAACACGGTGAACACCACCACATCTGAAGGCACCATATAAAATCATGCAAATTCTTCATTTTAACAGTCAGGAGGAGAGTTCAGTACATCTACTTATGTGCAAACTTGGAAGTACTTGTACTTTACTTGAGTATTTCCATTTGATACAACTTTCTACTTCTAGTCCACATCTCGGAGGTAAATATTGTACTTTTTACTCCACTATATTTATCTGACAGTTTTAGTTACTTTACAGA
>CAKAOI010002352.1:0-18856 GCA_916701655.1 Sebastiscus albofasciatus
TCTTACAACAAACTGAGACTTTCTTGACTTGTAAAATTATATTTGAAATTGTTAAACATCATATGTGTGATTCATGGTGCAATTCAAAGGGATTAAATTAATATTTGTCTCTCCGTTGACTACTGTTCATATTTTTTTTCCGAAATAAGGTCCCATGGGAGGGGAGGGACTTCACCTCTCTATGGGTTATAGTCAGATATATTTTCTGTATAGTTTCCATGCACAGTGTGTGTAAGGAAATATGTAATGTTTGGATTCTTAGATAAAATTTAAAATAATATTTTTAAAATATTTTGCAGTACATGTCTTTTTCATTATATTACATTGTTTCCAATATATGTATATATAATATAAATGTAAATTCCTTTGGTTTGCAGCGTCTCTAGACGGTGAGGTAGAGTGAACAAATGTGTCGTCCCACTTTCTGGGAGTAAATCTGTCTTGGTAATCTGCAGCCCATGACCTCAGTAATGAGCTCAGCTGCTCAGAGATCCTCTGTGGAGAATATCAACTGAAGACCAGCGCGATGATTCACTCGGCTGGAGTGAGCAGAGGGTCACGCCGGGTGAAACTCAGGAGCGGAGGAAGGAAATACCAAAAATATCTCTCTCAAGATGACTGAGAAGTGCTCTTATCTGCTCAAGATCAGCAAGTTCACTTTGAACAGAAAACATATTCTGTTTTAGAGCTGAGGTTACATTCCTTTAAGGTTCAGGGTCACACTAGAATGAAATACTTCATACAGCTTTGTTTACATAATAATAAATCCTATATGTGGCGAGTTTATCAGTGAGTTCTGCTGCAAGGCTTTCAGAGTTTATATTTATGTAAGAAATATGATTTTAGAAGCAGCTAAAGTAAAACTACGAATAAAAAAAACGCATAACATGAATGTATTGAGATGGGTAAATTACTCTTACTGCCTACTTGCTTCTTGTTTCACTCAGTTCTACTGGTGCAGGAGGACAGATGTGTATACTGCTGTGTAACGAAGCAGTGGAAATGTACATCTACACCATAGAGAGTATGTTATTTACTGTAAACTGCGGTGAACTCTTTGGAAATTTGGAAAAAACAAACCAGTGACTGTTGATTGTTAAAATATCCAGGACTGTGCTGTGTTCTTGTGTCGGGCAATGTCAAGGTTACAATGACAAGTTAACTGTAGACAATGTAAATAAAGTTGGAAACAGCCATTCTGCACACTTCGTTGCTTTGTAGTACAGATGTGTCACACAAAGCGGATCCATTTAGATAAATCCCACAGTCCAATTCCTCCAAGCTGCAGCCATAAGATATTATCCTCTTCCATTTCTTCCAGTATGCCAGCATCCACAGGTGGACTTCATACCAGATCTACATGTGTTAGTATCAGCCAGGAATAGAGCCGTGAACAGCCCGAGGTCACAATATTAGAAAGTGTCAGATTGCTTGGCTATCACCGACGTACAGTAGACCAACTATGAATAGCCTAACAGCCTTACTGGGTTTCAGCCCTCGGTGAGCCAAAATGCCATCAAGTCATGTAATGTAATTTGAAATATAGCTGAGGATTGTCTCAACATCCTGTACTTTAAAGCTCCCTAAAGTGACAACTGTATTTGATGGGTTTTACTGGGCTGGCTCCAGGCAGCGAGTCTAAAACAGATGTGTTTTTTCAAAGAAAGGAAAGAAATTAGAGGAGAGCTTAAAGGCTACGTATACTCAGTTGCCAGTTTATTAGGTACACCTTGCTAAAACTAATGCGGTCTATTGCAAGAGCCCTGCAGCATACCTTCATGAAGTTTAATATGGTTGAATTCTGTCTACCAAAGCTAGAAAAAAACCTCTAAATTAAATTTCTTGTTATTCAAATTGATACCAAAGAGTTTAGAAGCAAACAGACGAAACTCCACTCGTATTATATTTAGAATATTTGTATTGTTATTGCCATTTTGGTAGAGACAATAAATTTGACAATAGAATAGAAATAATTTTGTTTTTCTTTTGTACGGCACTTTTTAGGTGGACGTTTTACTGGCGTCCGCTAGTCGCTTTCAGTCCAAAATATCGGTAAGCATAGCTCTGCAGCTGGGCGCTGATGGAGATAGAGTATAGAGTATATATATATGTATAGAGTGATATACTACTATACTCTATGTATAGAGTCTATATATATACAAACACTATATATAAAGATCAAACACTATAACTAGGAATTAAACAATATTGTTCTGCACAGATGCTATAAATCAATGTTTAATACACCAACAGTCTTAGCACACAAAGCCACATTTCTGATTTTTGCATGGTTAATTCATAATTAACTGTTTTGCCCTTTAATAAATAAGTGTATACTCGTCACATTATGTGGCTCCCTCTGACCTTCCAAAGTACAGAAGCCTCTTCTTTCTAATCCCCCGGACTACAAAGCAGCCTGTTGTGTGTTGTATGTAAAACGGAGGCTTCAGTTCAGACCGACTCAGTCATGAAAACCTCATTAACTGCGACACATGACTGCACACAAACACGCACAGATTCACCGTGTCGCGTGAGGAAACAACAAAATGACGCCCTTGTCACTATGCTGCGAATAAACAAACAATCACTATTAATAATTACTACGAACCGCGGAGGAATGCGACGAGACAAGAATAATCTCTGCTGCTTTTGCTCGGAGCCGCCACGCCCAGGATCTGCTGCTCATGTGGCTGAACAAGTTGTTTCTTTCCAACCGTTCGCTTTCCGAAGCACAACTCACTCTCACTAGATAGTCTGTAATGTACTTTTTTAATCCTCTTTAATCCTCTTTTAAAACGAACTCCTCAACCTTTGCGAGGTCCGTGTGTGAGGCATGTTCGAGGTTTCTCCTTACAGTAACCAGACTCAACGACATGCATGTTAACCTCAGGTCTTAAGGTCACGTGTCATGTGAGGATGAAATTCTAAAGCAGAACACACCCGGGGTATTTTGAGATCATATTTCAGATTTAATTGGCCAAGCAGGTAGAGGCGTTGGTGGTCAGATAAGTTCAGGCTTTAAGAAGTGGATAAGACAACATTTCAAGCTACCTTAGCAGGTAAAGGACAGGAGATTATGGCTGCTGCTTATGTGCATGAACAGAATTCATACCACATATGATGAAAACAAAGACCTTCTTTTCTTTTAACAGCTACACATCACAACAATGACAGAAAACAGAAGATTTAGTGAGCATGTGCAAGCAATTAATAATCAACAATGATTTCAGATTCAACTCCTTTTAGCCTTCATATCAAATGAAGTCATAATAAAGCAGTCGTTGCCATCTCTTCCTCTCTGCCTACAGCTGGGTGTCTCTTCTTATCTGTGTCTTCTCAGGAGGTGAAGGCCTCGCTACTGTGGAATCTGTCAGGGAGGAGTGTGTGTGTGTGTTTTACTGCTAAGACTAAATCTACACAGCTGTCTGAGAGTCGCTCAGCAGTGAGCTGACTCTGAAACTCACACGTGTTAGTATCACTTTCAGAGATACTACACAGACTTATTTTCAGTCCCAGCTGGTATGAATCATACGCCCCAAAACACCGTCACAAGAACCTAGTCGTGGTGGAAACGAACTGAGGTACTTTACTTCGGTATTTCCATTTTTTGCTACGTTATACTTCTACTCCACCTCATCTCAGAGGGAAAGGTTGTACTTTTCACTTCACTTATTTGATAAAACATGAACACAACTTGCGATTTTTAGACTGTATCGGGCTCAAAAACTGTCCTGGCCATTTTCAAAGCGGTCCCTTGACCTCTGACCTCCAGATCAGTGAATGTAAATGGGTTCTATGGGTACCCACGAGTCTCCCCTTTACAGACATGCCCACTTTATGATAATCACATGCAGTTTGGGGGCAAGTCATAGTCAAGTCAGCACACTGACACACTGACAGCTGTTGTTGCCTGTTGGGCTGCAGTTTGCCATGTTATGATTGGAGCATGTTGTTTTATGCTAAATGCAGTACCTGTGAGGGTTTCTGGACAATATCTGTCATTGTGTTGTGTTGTTAATTGATTTACAATGATAAATATAAACATATATTTGCATAAAGCAGCATATTTGTCCATTCCCATGTTGATAAGTACATTAAATACTTTACAAATCTCCCTTTAAGTACATTTTGAACAGATAAAAAAGTGCAATAAATTTGCGATTAAATATTAAATATTTTAATCGATTGACAGCCCTAATATATATATATATATAAAATATATTTAAAAAGTATATATATATTATAATCCAATGATGTATAATGTACTTTTACTCAAGTAAAATATGAAATGCAGGACTTTTAGAGTATTTCTACACTGTGGTATTACTACTTTTACTTAAGTGGAAGTTCTGAGTACTTCTCCCACCACTGGGAACACACACACACACACACACACACACACACACACACACACACACAGACTGGTAAATACAGACATCTGTGGCTCATCCCCCTCTCTCTGTCTCTCTCTATCTCTCTCTGTCTCTCTCTGTCTCTCTCTGTCTGACACACACCTGTCAGACATGTGAAACTGAGAGAGTCCGGTTTAGTTTAGTAGTTTAGTGTAGTCTGGTTTCACTATTACAAGGACCTTCCCATAAAACATTTGCCCAGATGTTTCTCGCTTTCGTCTCCCACGTCTCGTTTCCTGATAGGGAGCTGTAGATTTAGCTGCAGGCAGCGACATGAGACTTTTAGCTCTTTGCAGCTCAACGCTGACCAGTTTGAGCCAGTTTGCCGGGTTAAGTCAGCGGACGTTGTACACAAATACACAAACTCATTGTTTCCCCTGCTTAAGACTGACATTTAAGAATAAATAAGACTTTCAAGAACAAGAATTTATCACTCAAAATGTGTTTACGCTGGTGTCTGCTGCCATGTCTTGCAGCAGAATTTGAAATATTTTACAACTACTAACCCCCGGTGTTCACACCCTTTTCCATTGACAAACATTGACAAACCAAGCAGAGCTTAGCTTAACATGCAAATACTTCAGTACAACTCAGCTGAGCTCAGTGGAACCACGACAGCAAGTTTTGTCTCCATGACACATTTCATGCTTCCAGATTAATTATTTTGTTATATATATGTACATACTGTATATGACCGACACAAGAGCTGCAACGATTAGTCAGAAAAATAATTGCCAACTATTTGGATAATCGTTTAAGTAATTTTTCATGCAAAAAATGTCAGAAAATGCTGTTTTCAGCCTCTTAAATATGGAGATTTTTCTATTTTATGTCCTATTAAACTGATTTTATTTTGGGATTTTGGATGAAACGAGACATTTAAAAGATCACCTTGGACTTTTGAGAAACTGGGATGGACATTTTTCCACATCTGTCATTTTATAGACAAAACGATTAATCTAGAAAAATAATTAGTTGATCGATAATAAAGATTGACATATTAAACATCCTTCCAACTCAAAATATCCATCGTTTATGACGGAAATATAGGCCTTTTTAACTTCTGTTTATGCAACAAATAATACAAGTTGTAGTGATGTAAAGTCTTTTGTTGTGAATTAACTATGCATAAGCAGCAATAGCAAAATATACAATTTGGTAGTCATGCAACTCTTTGGTTTATGGATTACACTTTTAATTATAAATTATTCTTTGTTAGGAGTTTACAAAAAAAAACCTCATCTATTATTTGGTTCAAGCTTCTCAAATTTAAGGATTTTGCTGCTTTTCTATTTTATACCATCTCAAAAGAAATCAGTAAAACACATCACACAAGTCAGTTGAGCACAGAGATATTTATTAGAAAAAGAAGAGCAGAGCATTTTTACAAGCCAAACAGCTGTGCTGCAAAGAGACTCTGAGCTACTCAAGACACGAGTAGCTCACTTTATATCCAGCATTAAATAACAAAAGCTACTATCTGCAAGCAAAGGAGGAGAAAACTATATACACACAGAAAAAGAAGAAAAATAAAACAGTAACATCAAGAATTCATAAATAGGTTGAGGCCCCTTTCTGGACTTGAAGCTGTTAAGAGGAAGTTGGAAATGGGGGGACACTGGGTTAAAAAGTGGCGGGTGAAGAGGTCAAAGTGTCTCACTTCATGGACATGGGAGTTATTTAATTGAAGCGGCGCTGAGGTCCGGCTGTTTCAGTAGGAAGTCTACGACACTACCGGGAGCTATGGTGACTCATGTTTTGCATGCCTAGTCTACAAATACAAATACACACCCTGCCTGTTTTCCTGCTAGTTGAGACAGGGAGTGCATTCTGGGGATCTAACAGGGGACTGAGAGACAAGCATGTACAGATGCTTCACCTGACGACCTCCCAGCCCCCTGCTCTACGCTAACAATCTCATCAACTTCCACTTTTCATTTCTCTTTTTCTGTTTAGTGGCGAGTTTCATACATCCACCCTCGCACGCCATTCTTCTGTAATCTCTTACAAAATACTAAAGCGGTGCTTCGTTATGGCGTGTGAGTGTTGGAGCAGAAACAACGCCGTCACTTCTCTGCAGATTGTGCTCATCACACATTCTGCTTACTGAACCACCGGGCTGGTCTTGACGCGGCGCTTACGAACTTCCTCCATCAGGTCCTTGAGATACTGGATCTCTCGGTTGATGGACTCTGCCTTCTCCTCCAGCTCGTGGTTCCTCTTCTCCAGCTCGTCGCACTCTGTGTTGAGCAGGTCCTGCTCGACCCTCTTCTTCTGTCTGTAGCGAGTGGCTGCCGTCTTGTTTTGCTCCATCTTCTTCAGTTTCTTCTCCACCTTGGGAGCGCCAGACACCGATTTGACCCTGGAGGTCTTGGCCGAGGGGGAGGAAGCGACGGAGGGCTCTGGTTTGGAGTAGGGTTTGGTCCTGGAGGAACCAGCTGTTGGAGACGGGGTGGGAGGAGGAGATGGGAGGCGAGGCGGTGAGTCGGCGACGGACTCGATGCCAGAGTCGCTGTCGCAGTCGCTTGATGGAGGAGAGGTTTTAATGGACTGGTCAGGGAGAGATGGGGGGGAGGGCTCATCGTTGTTGGTGAGCACCACCACAATGGTGGGAAGAGCGAGCACAATGGGGCTGCTGGTCTGAATGCTTCCGCTGGGATCTGGAATGATGGTGGCTGTGAGGGATAGGGGTGTTTTCTCTGCTTCCAGGACATCCACTTCACTCCCCAGCTCCAATGTGTAGACGGGCGAGGGAGGTGACGGAGACGGAGCTGGGGAGGGAGGCTCAGACTTCATAACAACCTCCTGATTGGGAGCCACCTCGGTCTTCTTGGCCTCGCCTGCCCCAGGGAGAGGGAGCTCCAGAGGGAGGGAGGGGATGCTGGGCAGCGACAGACCCACCTCCAGGACGGGGATGGTTGTGTCGAAGGAGTCTAGATCCAGATCCATGTGGGAGTCGAGGGAGGCCAGGAGATCCTCGGGGGAGCTGGGAGACTCGTCGGATGAGCAGGTGCCAATGAGGGAATCCAGGTCAAATTCACTCAGGTCGATTTTCTCTGACATCCAGTCCATGCCAGCAAAAGCATCATCTGCTGGCAGAGAATTTATTCGTAAATATTTGATCAAAACAATTATGAAGATAGATAAAATTATACAAACGCAAATTACGGCCGCCCCCCTTTATCGATTGGTTGAATAATCGGTCGTTTCGGTCTTTATGATTTCTGAATGACTTATTTCCACCTCTGGTAAATACCAGATTGAAAGTGGTGCTTATGTGTGATTCTTTGTGGAGATGTTTCACATTATATTGAGTCACTTGATAATTTATTCAATGATTACCTCAAACACAAATTCATCTTTGAGATTCCCACCCTGTACTGTTGAGATTTCGTGACTAATAAACACGTGCAATCGTATATCCAGAACACCAGGAACCTTTTGCTTTTAACGGATGCCAGGAGCCACAATGAGATTCATACCAGTGACAGACGGAGGTTATGGCAACAAAAGGGAGATGCGTCATTGTGAAATGCCACATTTAACAAAACCAGTTTGAGGCCGCCTCAATTACACACTCGGGAGCCACACCTACCAGCTGCTAACCAATGATCGTTCTTCACGGCCCCACACACCTACCAATTACGCATTCATGCTCTTCATTTTGATGTCGGACAAACGTCAACTCCCATATCCTTTGAACAACTTGGCTATAGGAATGTCATTATGTGGCACTGTCTTTTAAAAAAAAGGACAATGTCACAGAGCACAACCTAATTTTAACATCTAGGACAAGCTGCCTGCAGGGCAACCCGAAGTGCTTTACTGACACAGAACGGCCCCTATAAAATATTAACCACTAGCCTGAAAGCAGTCAGCATTCCTAACTTTACAATGGCCTCACTGCGGTGGAAAATGTTCAGCCCTTCATTTACTTTCCACATAAGATCTCACTGATAAAGCATGTTTCTAACTCAGCCTGTAATTTTACTTTGTAAATCAGCTCCCTTTTAGTTAGTGATGTATCTTCCTCTGCTCTCGTACAGTGGCTGTAACCCTACTTCAACTGTGCTTCCAATCTTTGCCCCTTCTGATTATCAAGAATATTAGATATATAAATGTGACTATTAAGTTGCTTACTGTTGCCATCGTCTGCTCCAACGTGGGCGTTGAGCAGGTCGCTGGCACCCAGCCAGGACAGAGACAGGGAGTCCACTCCGGCCTTGGTTCCCAGGAACGAGGAGGGATGGGTGGGGGGAGGAGGAGAGGGAGGCGGAGAGGCGGAAGAGAGCGGGGAGGACGACATGGTGTGGTAGGGAGACGGGGAGGATGCGTAGGAGAAAGAGAGGGGGGGCGAAGCTGGCGCCTTCCCCTCTAGAGAGGAGGAGGGAGAAAGAGCTTCTTCTTCATCTTGGTCCAGAAGGGGCCCCATGGGGTCAGCCATCAGAAACGAGGACCCTGTGGACAAGGACCGCCTCATTAATACTTATATCCCTGCTAAGTGTAGCCATCTGATGATCAGATCTTAAAAACCAGAGATGCTCTAAATAAATGAGATTATCTTACAGGTGAACTGTAGGTTAATGCCACAAATACAATCAATTCATGGTAAACCGTCCAGCGGTTTGATCCAAACTGAGTTGCTCTGTATTCAGTAATGTCTGTAGTAGTGCTTAAGGAACATTTGTTAACACCAACCTAAGTACAGGGCCTCCACGTCCTCCATGGCCAGCTGGGAGAGGGTCATGTCTGCTGCTGGTCAGTGTTAGCCGTGAACGGGTGAATAAAATCAAAGGGGATTCTGATGACGTTAGTAAGTCGAGGCGTTCAGTACTGCTGTCGACGGCAGCAAAGCTGTGGGTGGTTGCTGAGAGAGACCTGGGTAAAGGAGACAGAGATGCACATTTTTGAGTGTTGATTTAATGGGTTAAATATGGGTTCTTAAGAAAAAATGGAAAATGTAAACGTATTGAAATCCTGTGGGAATATGCCACAGGGCTTACATCACTTTAAAGTAGGCTGACCTCATCGTTTATCTGAAACCACATAATGTCTGCACTTTATCTTTCATATCTGTCATTTCTAACTTCTACTGGAAAATGTGCTTTTTGGTTATTTATGGTTCAACATAAGATATGAAACTTATAGATCACTATACTATGACATTTTCATGCCATACAAAAACTGCAGCTTTTTATGAAATACTATGCTATGACTGTTCTTCGTCAACGTCGTTCTCTCATTGTGCTCTTTGGTTCAACACAAGATATGAAAAAGTATTTTCTAAATCAATCTCATATTTTTTCAGTTTTCTATTCATGTAAATTTGCTGAAGTAAAACCTCACTTTCATGGTTTCCAGATAGGAGTTGAGCTAAATATTACAAGGCAAGGCAGCTTTATTCGTAGAGCACATTTCAGCAACAGGGCAATTCAAAGTGCTTTATATAAACATTCAAGAACATTGAAGACGAAGTGCAAAAGAACATTAAGACAATTAATACAGTTATAATAACATTAAAGATTAGAAAATAAAAACAAGCTAAAAATAAAAGCTAAAGTAGAATATAACACACAAGAGGAAAAGCTCTGGGTGCAGTATATAAGATCATTATCTGGTTTAATAAAAGGCAGCAGCAGCAAACAGGAACAATAACTTAACAGCAGAAAATATCCTTTATCCCTTCTGCTGAACACAGACCATACCCATTTTAAATGACTGTTATTTAGAGGAACTTTAAGATATGTTGTTCCCATATATTGTTTCTTATTTTTTTGGGTCTTTTCTTGCTATAATCCTATTTATATGGTTCTTATTGTAACTTGTCCCTCCAACTGCCCCATGCCTTTAATGTTTCCTTTGACTTTACTAATTATTGGCTGTCTGTTTTATGGATGGATGTATGGACTGGGAATGCTACAAATGAATTGCCCCCTTGGGGATAAATAAAGATGTCTAAACTGAACTGAAAAACCGATCTGATTTGAAGTGTTATGGTTTATTTGTATCATTGTATTGTTAACTGGGCTAACCACCCTCATGCAAACAGTACAACTTTCTCGTGTGCTTGGCTCGTCAATGTGATTGATCCATGATTGTCCATAGTTAATCGCAATTAATCACAAATTATTGGCACATTTTTTTATCTGTTCAAAATGTACCTTAAAGGGAGATTTGTCAAGTATGTAATAACCTTATCAACATGGGAGTGGACAAATATGCTGCTTTATGTATGTATGTTCGTACGTACGTATGTATTTATTATTGTAAATAAATTAACAACACAAAACAATGACTAATATTGTCCAGAAACCCTCACAGGTACTACATTTAGCCTTTCTCTCTCTCATGGTGAGGATAGGATGCTAATTTTGGGTTAATCTGTTCCACTGAAGTGACGTAGTGACGCTGAAGAGACAAAACGCCCCGCCCACCACCCTCCACCGGGGGATAACATTTCCTAATTTGGTCATGCTTTAGACGGTGACTCCGCCCTCCTCCTGTATACGTCACCGCTGAGATGAGGGAGGACAACCAACCGCCATTTTCACAACAGAGCCATCCAACGGTCAGCCACTGCGCGCCATTTTGGACCCGCCACGTTGTCAGTGTTTTAATAAACACAAACTAACTCCAGCTGACAGGCTGTAATCTGACACCGCCATCACACCAAAATACGGAAATCTACACACTTTTTTCCCACCGTTTTAACAACTACTGTAGTAAATAGATCCAGCGAAGCTTATTCAACAGGTGTATTATTAACTTTAGCAACACCAGCCTGTCCAGGTGACATTTAGGCGGCTGAAACATGTCAGTATTAAAATAAATACTTACGCCATTTTGCCAGAAATAGCCAGTGCACTTAGCCGCTGCACTGCCGGGTTGTTGCCGCTGCAAAGAGAGCCGCACGCCTTTATACAGCCATGTTAGCGCGGGAGAGCTTTCACCAATAGTCTGTATTCACTCTGAAGATGTATGAGGACGAAGAACAGGCGGAGGGAGTTACACTGGTTTATATAGAGCCGGAACACCACCGACTGTATTCCTCCGCCGAGGGCGTTTGCTTTAACTAGCTGGTAGTGATGAGCTTGTTACGAACGATTCGGCTTTTTGAGCCGGCTATTTTAAGTGAACGATAATGGTACGTGTCGACAGGGGCGTTTTTTTTATCGCGAAGGGGACGCGACGCTTCCCTACATTGGACGCTTGGCTGTCCCCACCTAATTGGACGAACGCTTTCCCTCCGCGGGCTGCTGGTCCCAGCTTTCAAACCGGAAACAGTATGGAAGTTCGTTTGGAAACGTTCTTCTCTTATTTCACGAAAAATAGATCACCGAAATGTGACGCCACCAGCAAGCATTGTGCAGCTGCTTACATAGACAATGAATTGGGAGTGTGGAAAGCACGGTACCTGTGGACACGTACCATAAGATCCGGCTCCCGTCCGAGAGACTTTTTTTTTTTTTTTCTGTCTTTAATTAATTCAAGACAGAATGATATGATGATCTTCTACGCGCCACGGGCACCCCATGCACTGACTGTGAATGAATGTTGTGTTAATGACGTCCGTGCGACCAATCAGGTGATGAAAGGAGGGACGAAGAGGAGGACAGGAAGAGAGAGAGGAGTGTGTGAATAGTAGACAAGATGAGTGACAGTCGGAAACGAAGCAGCATGTAAAATCATGGTATTCTGGAAATTATAAGGTTTAGTATAATTCTATTAAATAATTTAAGTGATATGTGTGCATGCATACTAATCATAGGTCAAAACAGCTAAAGCTAAATTTGGCTGAATTATAAAAGGCAGAAGTGGTAAAACGGAGAGCCGTTTGGGAGCCGACTCTTCTTGTTGAGTTGAGCCAAATGATCTGGCTCACTAAAAAGAGCCGAAATTCCCATCACTAACTAGCAGCGCTGGCTGAGAGGCGTTTCCCTTCAGTAGTAGCGGTTACCCCATTCACCGCTGCGATTACTCCGCGCTCCAGTCTGCTTTGTGATTGGTCGGATGGATAACGCCTATACAGCTGATAAAAATAGACCCATACGGGGCTTTAAACACGAGATGTACGTCATATGTAGGTCAAATGCAAAATGTAAACATTGAGAAAGGAAACACGTTTTGTGAGTCTTTTGCAAATATCAGTGAAGAGGAGACACATCAACATAAACTAATAAATACTTTAAGTTACATTTTCATCTGAAATTATTTTATTTTTATTATTATTTTATTAGATTAGCACAATGTTTCATTTCTGATGCCCACTTATTTTAGAAGCACATCTCTAATTAAATATGCTCAAAACCACTTAAATTTAGCCTGTTTTATTTATTTATTTTGACGTCACTTCAAAAAAAATAACTGTATTTATATTTTAAAATTATGTTGTTTATGGACAATAAAGTTACTAAATAATAGGAGGAAGAAAACTTGTCTGTCACTTCCAGCTTTTTGTGGACTGTCCCTGCACCATAACTATATATTTTATTACTATATATTGTATATCTGTACATTAGCAACATGCAGTCTCTTGTGAATTCATTGCAGCTAGTGGTTAAACTGGATGAACCCGTCTGTGGTTCACAGCAAGAGCTGGACTACCCTCTGGTGGTTAGCTGCAGATGTGGATGAAGTATTTCAGTCTCTTCAGTCTTTCATAAATGTCAGGATATTGTACAATGGAACAGGTTATAAACAGCTTAGTGTGAGAAAGGCTCATCACTTACTTTAGATTTCTTTACATATTTATGTAAGAGCACACTCAAGTGACAAATAATACCAGATATTTAAACAGGAGAAGCAACCAAACATGCATCAGGGAATTCTGCATAAAACACCACAACACAAATTAAAAGGATAGAAAGAATTTTAAAAGAAATTAACACAATTATATTTTTTGTGCGTCCAGTCCAAGTAAACTCTGAAGGGCAGATCCAGTCTGAAGCTGCAACAACTGGAGGTTAAGTGACAGTAGTTGGGTGTTTCTGCAACTATGGTCACTTTTGACTCTCCCAAATAAAATAGAATCAACCTCTGTGAATTATATAATTAGATTATAGATATATAATAATAATCAGAGTATGTAATACATATAAATAGGTACACAAAATGACATTTAGTGGTCAACATTTAATCTGTAACATGTTTTTTTACAATGAGGCTTATTTTATACATTTTACTTTTTTAATTTCTATATTTTGAAGACATTTAAATTCATTTTCATCAAGCTGTGTGCATCATTATAAATATTGATATAACAAAATGTTTTTAAAAACATGGGATTTCATGATTTTCTCTACATCCCGAAAAAATGAGACAGTAACCACAGATGTCTTCATACACAAAAATATATAACATGTTGTGTTACATGACAGATATTGTAATACTAATGTCTTTAAGGACATGTTGTAGAAATCACATTTTTGCCAATATTGCAGATAAATGGCAGCTAGCAAGGTCTGCTAAATTAGCTTTGACTCTTAGCATTTAATATATACATTATGAATTTAACAGTAATATGAAGTTATTTTTGAAATGTAGTTCAAAATACACAATTACTAAGCTGTATGGTGAGGACACACAATAAATACTTCAGAAAAAAACTTGGTTGTGTTTTTCTTGAGGGTCACCTATGTGGGCGGCCCAACCTGTCATCCATGTGCTCACCTGCTCATTTGTTCAGGACTCAGAAGTGTGGGACAGGTGCATTTAGATGAAACAAATCATATAAATCATTTGTAATCAAATAAATAATTATAATATGGTGTAAAGTAATATGTATATGAAACAATTCCAATGAATTAGCTCATTGTAGGTATCTCACAGACGTGGAACATGAAGAAAAGTGATGTTTGGACTCATAAAATGAGTCACAAGTTTTATCAAACATATTATTTAGTCATTTTATTTTTTATGTAAACATTGCTAATAACACATTTATCTTATTATAATTAATAATAATACTTCACCCTGTTTTCCTGGAAGGAGTCTAGTAAGCTGTGATCATGGAAAAACTTATACCAAGCCATCCATTTTATGCATATAGATTTATTGCTGTTACACCCTGTATGAAAATAACAAAGTCAACCTGTGGTTCTTGATATTAAAAACGTAATACAGTGTGTTTGAAATTCTGCTCAATGATAAAAAAAAAAGTCTTAATACAACTAAATTCAAGTCCAAACTGGACTATCCTGATTGTGACTGGAGGAGATCACCTCAACAATATATAAAGAAGAATGTGAAGACCAGCAGCCCTGGTGTTCCCACTGTGGACAAAGTGTCTTTGTGTTTCTCGGTGTGTTTTATTTCTTCTCGACAGTCCTGCCAAAGTATTCCTTCTGGAACTGCTGGAACTCCGCCTCCGTGAACAACGACTGCGTCTCCTTGGCTTTCTTGGGGGGTGGCTCCGGCCGATTCCTGGACTGTCTCCCTGAATTATGGCTCAGGATCTAAGTGAGACAGAGAGCAAGTCAACACTGGATCACAAACTCACTAACAGACACAGGTATGCAAACTCATCAGGGGTGAAAGAGATGACAAAGATGCAATGTATTGAAATAACACATAAAGTAAAGAAAAGGGTCACCATCACTGACGATAGTTGTAATAGGTGAGCGATCTCGGCCTTTCTTACCTTCAAAGTGTCTGAATCTCTTGTTTTAACGTCAGCTCCCATAAAGTACTTGAGGTTCGCACTCATCTGGCTCTTCCTCTGCTTCTTCCTGAACTCCTCTACAGTTAACACCAAAGAAAAAGAGGGAGTTTAGAGCAAGAAGAGAGAACAGATGTAATGCAAAACAAACACCAGAGGACTCCAATTACACTACTGTTAATAAAGCATGTTTTATTTTCTACATAGAAAGAGATTTAGATTGTGACAGAACGGTTATTTAGATCATAGAATTTGTTGCAATTCTTCTTAGCCACTGAAACTGAAACACTGTGCAACAGAGCCACCTAGTGGTTCTGCACTGAGTTGCACCAGCTATGCATAAATTCAAACGTAGCCTAGTTTGAACGTAATTTCTTGAACGCTGATGCTGAGCAGGACCAAGAGCAGACTGACCCACTGCAGACTTGATCCTCTTGTCTTTGACTGTAGCTTTATTTCTGCCGGGACCCAGGCGACCCTGCAGCCGCTTGACCTGCTTGGTGACCCCCTGCCGCTTTGTGCTCACCAGCTCCATCACCGTGGCTGAGCTGGGCGTCTGCTGCTGCTTCTTCTTCTTCTTCACTTTACTGGCATCTGGAACATAGAGAAAGGCAGGCATTACATGAAATCTACAAGATTTACTTGGATTATTATCCCTGTACATTGCACATCTTTACTGTAAACTTTTGCACATCCATTTGCAATACCTAAGGAATCCATTGACCTCTGACCTCCAGATATGTGAATGAAAATGGGTTCTCTGGGTACCCACGAGTCTCCCCTTTACAGATATGCCCACTTTATGATAATCACATGTAGTTTTTTTGAATGCAGTATAAAATAGTTATTTTCTCCTATTCTAAAATGGTGTATTTGAATATTTCTGCATACTGGGATACTTAAACAGTCCTGAATTACATAAATTGGGTGTCACTGTAAAGCTGAGACTCTTGTGGATCCAATGAGCCCAACTGTATTCATGAGTGATGATGTTAGTGACCTGTGGTGACCTCTAGGATAATCACAGCCTCATGAAACTTTACAGTCAAAAACTAGAGACCTAGAGCATTCAGAGGATGGATGGATCTGACTCGAGACCTAGAGCATTCAGAGGATGGATGGATCAGACTAGAGACCTAGAGCATTCAGAGAATTTATGGATCTGACTAGAGACCTAGAGCATTCAGAGAATTGATGGATCTGACTAGAGACCTAGAGCATTCAGAGAATTGATGGATCACACTAGAGACCTAGAGCATTCAGAGGATGGATGGCTTTCCTGTAGCTAGATTGACAATAAGGGGGTTTCTGAGCAGTTTACACAACAGAAGTGCAATCGCCGAAATGTGCAATTCTTGCAGAAATCTCCAAATGTCAAAAGTTTTTGATCCTAAATCACAGCATGGCTTTTTCTATGGTGTTCCTCAAGTTCCTGGTGACTTAATATGATATTTTGGAGGGATTATTGTTCATTTTTATCAATTCTTGACTTGCAGTGGGTTGTTTTTGAATGACATGATGAATAATAATGAAAACAAAATGAGAATTAAGTGTCCAGTTGTTAATTATTATTATTACCATTATCATTACTATTATTATTCTAATTATTATTACCGTTATTATTATTAATACTATTATTATTATTACTACTATTATTATAATTATTATTACCATTATTATTATTATTATTACTATTATTATGATTATTACCATTATTATGATTATTACCATTATTATTATTATTATTACTATTATTATTATTACCACCATTATTACTATTATTATTATTATTATTATTATTATTGTTATCATGTTCAGACAGCAGCAGTGAGGGAATAGGTTGAACTGTCTGTTGTAATCAAGCTGCACACCGATGCTAATGCTAATGCTAATGTTAGCCGACTGTAGCTTAGCTAGGAGCTAAAAGGTCTAAACTGACCTTTAATGTCTTCGTTCAGCAGCTCCAGTCCTCTCCGGATCAACGACGCAGACATCCTGAACGTAATACAACCAGCTTTTCTTTAAATGACTACAAGCTGCAGCGATGATAGTCGATAAAAGATGAGAGATGACAGAGTTCAACTCCAACGCTGAACGACGGCAACGTGTGAAGATCAACATCCGGTGAGCTGCTCTTGTGCACCACTTTAAAGTAACCGGCTGGAAAACAGTCGAAGATGCGTAAAGGAAAGGTCCTTCTTCTTCTTCTTCTTCTCAGGAGTATGCAATATCACATTATTTCATCCTATTCCTTATATCCTACACTGTAAAAAACAACAACATTTTTTTACACTTTTTTTCAAGAAATTTTATATTTTTTGTCTGTATTTCAAAATGACAGAAAAAAATGCAAAAATGACACGTTTCATTTGTGATTTATATGTAAATAGTCTTAGATTTACAGTATTTTTTGTAATCACAATCGTACTCATCTGTATATAAGCTTTTCTTGATCATTTTTAAAGATAATTATTCTGTTTTTTAGAGGTTTATGACTTTGACTATGACTATGACTTGAGGTTTATTTTAACAATTAATTTATGTTAGAAGAAAAGGATTTCATGGAAGTCTAAAAATATTTCTTGTAAAAATACAGATTTTTTTTGCAAAACTTCTGAGAGTTAATGTAAATTTGGGCTTTTGCAACGTAAAATTACACGTTTCATTTGTGATTTATATGTAAATATATGATTTGTGATTTACGGTGTATGACTATTCTAATAATAAATATATGTTAAAAGTAAAATATTTCTTGTAAAATTACAATAATAAAAGCTAATTATATAAAGATATATATATATATTTTTACAGTTTATTTATGTTAATAAACGGACAGTATTTTTCCGTTTTTTAACAGAAATTTTCTGCCGCCCCTGCTGCCGGGAAAAATTTCTGTTATTTTACACTTTTCTTTTTTACAGTGTATACCCACCAATCCTGTGTTGTTCAAAAAGGAGGAAAGTGCCCTCCCAGGGGGGCTTCATCAGCTAATGTCATGATTCAGGGAGTTTTTAAAGAAATTTCAAAGAAGTTATTTGCTAATTATCATACATTCACCAGCAGACATTGAAATAGGCTAAAGCATATGAATTAACTTTGTATTCTTTTCCTGGAAATGTATTAAATATCAGTTATTGGGAAAGAGCAGAATATAATAATTAAATAATGTTTATAATAAAGTAATTTTCAATCAATTTTGAGGTAAATATTGGGGTAATTTGGCAGTAATTCCAAAGAAATTTACTTGCTAATTATCACCTAATTATCATGAAATTTGCGGACCTGTAAAATGAAGTGTTGCCACTTGTTGTTGTTTTTTGTCCGTTTGATGCCTTCATCATAGTGTTATTATTATTATTATTAGTCATCATTAGTGACAGTGATGGTTGCCATAGCTACCGGGACGCGCACGCTGCTGTGTGCACGTGTGTTCTATGTTCTACGTTTAGGATGTCATTCTAGAATTCTCTGACGCATCACAGTCGTTGTGGAACTCAGTGAGATTAGGACTCTGCCTGATTCTTCACTTGTTCTCTCACAGCAAGTTATCTCACAGTTATCTTGCAAAACCGCCGAGAAACCAAAACTCAACGCAAAACATCCACTTCTTCATTGTTACAGTGTTATCACACAGGCAAAGTGAAGGTACATCATTGTTTCTCTCCCAGATCTGTGAAACACACACTCAGTAAGCAGAGCAGCAATACCTCTGCATGGTTTCTGTTAGAACAGATTCATATGTAACATGATTAGTCCTACCTTTGAGAGATTCATATTCAGACTGTGT
>CAKAOI010002353.1:3016-28503 GCA_916701655.1 Sebastiscus albofasciatus
GCCCACCTGACACCATGCTCCGCCCCGACGCTGAGTGTGTGTGTGTTTATGTGTGTGTTTATCTGTGTGTGTATGTGTGTGTGTGTGTATATGTGTGTGTGTTTGTGAGATTTAGCAGCAAACTCCAAACTCGTTCTTATTCGCCGCCATCAGTACGACAGTCATGTGACTAACTGCAGACTGCTGTGACATCACAGGGACGCTGTGACGTCACCTGATTCCACTGTGGCTCCCAAGCCCCGCCCCCCTCTGACACCAAGCTCCTCCCCCCCAGCGCTGACATCACTACACCTCCAGCCGCTGAGTCGCCGCCGCAGGCTGGAAATAATGTCTCCGTCTCGCTTTAAGGAACTTTTTTAAGGCGTGCCTGATTCTGTCGAGACAAGAAGCCCCTCCCACTGTGACTGGCCCCTCCCCCCTCGCTGTGACATCATCCTATCAGTGGATATAATGGAGTCCACGTCTTGTCTTACTGTGACTCTGAAGCCCCTCCCACTGTGACTCTGAAGCCCCTCCCACTGTGACTCTGAAGCCCCTCCCACTGTGTCTCTGAAGCCCCTCCCACTGTGTCTCTGAAGCCCCTCCCCCATGGTATGCTAGCGAAGAACACAAACATAATTTGTAGTCTTAGGAGGAACTGTGTTGCATGCTGGGATTACTTGTTGGCGAACAGCAGCCGGGCGTATCGACTTCCTGAAGTCGCCATCCAGCCCAGAGCGCCGGAGACGACGGGACGGAGCGAAAGGATGAAGTGGCGTTTGTGAGTTTGGAGTTTGCCGCCGGCTGACGTGTGAGGAACGAGCGAACAAACGGCGGTGCGGCGTAGGGGGGCGTGTCCTTCTGACCGCCTGTCTGATGCAGGCGTCTTCGCCACACACAAAATAAAAAAGAAAAGAAAATCCTGTGGGATCGTCATCATCATCATCATCATCATCATCATCATCATCATCATCGTCGGCGTCGTGGCGAATCACCGACTCACCCGAGCAACGTTCACTGACCACCCACACCTCCTTCCTCCCCCTCCCCTCCTCCATCATCACACTCGGCCGCCGCTCGCTGTCGGCCATCTTTATGAGTCCAGTTCTGGTGTGTGTTGTGTGTCGGCGTCCCCCTGTGGCGTGTAAACGGTTGAATGTTGCGTCTTGGAAGTAAAACAGAGAATAATGGGAGGAGGGAGGAGGAAGGGGGCATGAAGGGAGGAAGAGGAGGAGGAGGAGGAGGGTGGAGTTTCTTCGTCTTCTTTTGTTTTAAAACAGAAAAGCGTCTTCTGGCGTGCTGCTTTCTGTCGCCGCCGCAGCTCCTGCTTCTGCCAACGAGCAGGACTGAGCGGTAAAAGGGGAGGCGGGGGTGAGGCAGAGGGGGAGCAGGAGGTGAGGAGGAGGAGAGGGGGAAGGGTGGGGGTGGGGGGGTTTGGAGAATCATGGGACGCCGAGTTATTTAAGACACCTCTCGAAGTAGGTGGCGCCCACGTAGCCGCCCCTCATCGAGCGCTGGACGTTCTGCTCAAACAGCCGCCGGTTCGACTGCAGGACTTCTGCTGCCTCCTTGTTCAACGGGTCCTCAGGGTTAGGCTCCTGGAGGGGGGGACATTAAGGTCCAGCATTAGTGTCCTCATTCACTCCTCTGACTGCAGGGGGCAGCGTGGAGCTCCTCAGGGACCAGAGACATATTACATACACACAGATAGAGTTATATATACATTATATATATATATATATATATATATATATATATATATATATATATATTTATTTTATATAGTTATATGTTGTTTATATCTAGAACGGGAGCAAACCCCCTCCCTCCACCTTACAGAAGGTGCTTCATTGAGCTGTAAGTGTGACTCTAAACAGAGTCTCCACCAGGGAGAGGGAGAGGTGGGGTGAAGACAGATCGAGGCCTTTGTTCTTTAATGGAGATCTACAGGTGACCTGTGGAGGGCAGCAGTCTGCCTCTGATGCGTCTAGTCTGCCGCAAATTGCAGGAGAAGAAGAAGAAGCCTTAGTTCCGGTTCCGGTCACCAGCGTGATAGTGCTAGCAACAGCAGCAGCATTGTGAGCAGCTTCAGGACGGTTTAGCTGCTAAAATAATTTGGCTTGGTAACGTCTCTTCTTGTCCTCGACATGGTGAAACTATCTGCGGAGCTAATCGAGCAGGCTGCTCAGTATACCAACCCTGTGAGAGACCGGGAGCTGGACCTACGAGGTGAGTTCTACTTCACCACGGCTCAGCGGTAGTTACACACAAGGCCTGTAGAAGGAGGTTAGGACACGCGTCATATTTTTGTGGTACCACACATGCGCAGTAGAATCTGCTCTGCACTCGCCGAAATTGAGCCAAACACAACGCAGGACCGCAACTTTAGTTACAGTGCACATGCGTTGTACCTTGTATCGATGTCCGCCCGTGACCCAACCTCCTTTCATAGGCCTTGGTTACACACGTAACGTTAGCTTGAGTTTAACGCGGGCCTCACGCACACCTCCATTCATTAAACCAAACAAGTGTTTGTACCTTCTGATATAAACTGCTACATGTCTCTTATATGTAGGAAAGTACAAGTTAGGACTGTTGTTGGTGCAGAGTTCCGCCTGAATGTCCCTCGAGGATCTCATGTATCTCACAGTCAAAGCTGAAACCATCATCAGACATTGAGATGATATCTGAGTAACTGTACTGATTAAAACCATAATATATGCTTCATTTTTTTCTCTGATAAGTAAACTGAAGTCTCTAGTTTATCAACAAGTTTAGATTCATCAAGGTTTTATTTGACTACGTAGAAGTAACGTTAGCATGTATGGAGGACGGAAGCTGCCAAAATAAAAAATGAATGATTGAATAAATATGCCATTAAAAGTAGCAAAAACTAAAATAAATGTGGTCATTAATTAATTGATAAAATGTGACATAAATTGATAGTACTGTTTTAATTTGCTTTTTTATTTATTTACATTTGTATTCCCTTATTTACTCTTCTCTTTAATTTCTCCACTTTCATGTTTTTTTTTTTCATCTCACAGGTTATAAAATCCCAGTGCTTGAAAATCTTGGAGCTACTCTGGACCAGTTTGACACTGTCGACTTCTCTGATAATGAAGTCCGAAAACTGGACGGCTTTCCTCTGCTCAAAAGACTGAAAACATTGCTAATGAACAACAACAGGATTTGGTAAGTTTGTGTGTGGCAGGAAACCACCAGCAAAGCTAGAGCTGCTAACATAGCACAAATACACACAATGTTGGTTGGACACTCGGTAAAGTAATGCCGGGCAGACACACAGCTGACAACCTGCTAAACTAAACTAAAAGTGCGGTGGAGACTTTCACTGGGAAAGTGGCTGAATGTCCACGACAGTACACGCAGCATCGTAGCTGCTAAGTTAACGCTCCCGGACGGTTGAACTGGAGACTCAGTTGTCATTGTGCTCGTACACTGCAGCTGGTGCGAGGCACAAATCTTGACGGTTAATGGTTAATAATTGGTTAACGAGGGTCGGTTATCAGTTAAGAACATTTCTCAAATTTAGCATCCCTAGTTACAAGCCAAGCTTTCTATCCAGACTATAGTCTGCCTTCATATATGTGATGTGTAATAGACTTGGAATTGTGTTGACTATTACAAACCTTCTGATGTGACTTTGCATTGCATAAACTGGTAGGACAATGGCTCACCTGGGATGAATGCCCTTCATTTATGAATGGGTTTTATGTGACTTGACAGCTGTTAGCGGTCAATACCGGACTGCTTTATTTGAGTCTCATTAAGAAACACCTCTGCCTCCGACACTCTGGAATACTAGTAGATAATGACGTATATGTGTGCTTTGTGAGATGGTGCAAACTACAGTAGATGTTGTCGACTGTCTTAATGAAGTACTGCCTTTCTATACTCAGAGTATACTTGGCCAGCCAGTACGTGGCTGCATGCTTGTAACTTTATGAAATGTTTCTCCAGTCGCATAGGTGAGAATCTGGAGCAATCTCTGCCGAGTTTGACGGAACTGGTTCTCACAAACAATAACATTCAGGAGCTGGTGAGTACATTTCAGCAGCAGTAAATTCAACAGGGATTTTTTAGATTATATGATAAAAATGGTGAGTGGAGCCGATCCCTGGGCGGGGTACACCCTGGACAGGTCTCCAGACTATCACAGGGCTGACACATAGAGACAGACAACCATTCATGCTCACATTCACGCCTATGGGACATTTAGAGTCAACAATGAACCTGACCTGCATGTCTTTGGACTGTGGGAGGAAACCTGAGCACCCAGAGAAAACCCACGCTAACACAGGGAGAACATGTAAATTCCACACAGAAGGGAACCTGTGACCCTCTCGCTGTGAGGCCACGGTGCTAACCACTGCGCCACCGTGCAGCCCTGCAAAACAACCACCACCCCTCTGTAATTCTTAACGCTGTGGAAATTATTGTAATTTTTGTCCATTTTTAAATGAGTCATTTTGTCGTTTTGACCATGCTGGATAAAATATTAGAAACTACTTAACAGCGCAACAAACGGCACCCTCCAAAATGACGAGAGGTGACTGCACACCTCTCTCTGCCAGCATCAACAAAAAGCTGAATAAGATCAGCTACAAATGGTAGCATTTCTTTTAGGGATGTCATATTTGGGTTACATTTAGCAGGTATTTCTCTGGTATATCAGTGTATTTTATTTAGTTGCTGATGCTAATTTCACTTATCCAGTAAGGGTGATACGTTTTTACAACGATACGATGAGTATCAATTCCTTTATTAGTCCCACAGTGGGGAAGTTTGCAGTGTACAGCAGCAAAGGGGATAGTGCAGAAACAAGAAGCAGCAGTTAAAAATGAAAATCTAGATACAACACAGTGCAAAAAGTAAAACAATGTGACCATCAAACACTTAACCATAATGTGTTTTTGTGATTTATTCTTCTTTCCATGTGTAGGGTGACTTGGACCCACTGGCCACAGTGAAGACATTGTCCCTTCTCAGGTATGAAGCATCAATACACAAATCTGGGGAATTACCGAAAGTAGACAAGTCGCCACAGAGTGCTGCAGGGATGACGTATTTTTGTAGGTCCACCAGGAAGTTAGCATCGCCCTGGTTCCCTCAACAAAAAGCTGATGGGATTTTTCCATTGGGTTTTGGATTATTGCAGAAAATAAGCTCTGTGGCAAAAGTTAGAAGTGTTTTGTGCACCACTGAATTGTGATCATGCATGGTTGTAATAATCAGTGATTTTCCAGTTTGTTAAGGAATCCAGTGACAAACAAGAAGCATTACAGGCTCTATGTCATCAACAAAATCCCACAGATCCGTGTGCTCGACTTCCAGAAGGTAAAGCTCAAGGTAAGTGCGAAGGGAGCAGGTTTATCGTGCTCATTTTTTTAAAAGTTTCAGTTAAATGTGAGATACAGGGCTGTTGACCAGTCTTCAGTGAACCTGTATAGTATGTCAAGGCCTGGCAGGAGTCGTGAGACACGGATCATATGTGTTGGTGATGGAAGCTAAAACAGTAGTATGGACTTTTCCCTTTAAACATTACAGTAGTTATTAACGATGTGTTGACCTCTTCTAACCCAGAGTTAATGTCCTATTCAACGCTCACAGAAGTTCTGGTGAATTGTGCATTTTCCTGCCCGGCCTTGGGTGAAAGCTCAGTCTGTACTTTAACGAGGGTTTTCACTTTAACTGTGTGATATCGTCATAGGAACGCCAGGAGGCAGAGAAAATGTTCAAGGGCAAACGAGGTGCTCAACTTGCAAAGGATATTGCCAGGCGAACGAAAACGTAAGATGAAAAGTCGATGTTGGACAGCAGCTCCTCAGAACCACTGGATCCTGGCTAATGGAACGGGTTAAATAATGTACCAAAATAAAACCCCGTCTCCACCAGTTATATTCAGCATATCTGTGTACATCAGAATACACAGTGATGGTCAAGCACATTTTCTTTCTTTTCGCTATGTGCAGTCATTTTTCCTAAAATGTTTAAACATATTTTAAATTATTTCACAATGAAAACATCTTTTAAAAACTCATCACTTTGTCTCAACAAATGTGAGCAAACATGTACATGTAAATACAAATGGGCCTTAACTCTACCGTTTAAACCTGAAGCCAGAAACTTTCACCTCAGTGTTGCTCAGGACTGCTGTCTGTGGACCATGTATCAGTTTATTTGACTCAAGAAAAGATACTATACACGAGATGACTACATCGGTTGAGAGGCCAGAGAAGCCCGTGCATGTCCACGTTGTCTAAATCAGGTGTGTTTCTTTTCTTTTCAGATTCACTCCTGGAGTGGCAGCACAGTCTGAGAAGAAGAGGACGGGCCCGTCTCAAGCAGATGTGGAAGCCATCAAGGTTCATTTGTTGTTTCTGGGGTCTTTATTGTTCCGAAAGCTGAGCTTGACTTTCCATCCCTCTATCATTCAAAATGTGAAATGGGATGTTTGGTATTTAGCTAACTATAGCTGAATGTAGCTAAACAGAAAATAGCTACATCTTTACTTAAGGTTCACTCACCATCTTTTTCTGGAGTTTTCAAGCACATTTGTTCCTCGGAGGGTGGAGTTTAGTGTATGAAACAGGTGGTTGTATATGATGGGACATCATGGTAACCCCCTCCTCCCCCCGTCTCTGTTCAAAAATGGTCTCCGCTGTCAGATATGAATGTCCTCCTTGATCTTTATCGTTCACAGACTCCTACTTAATGACCTTTGACCTCTTCTCAGTAGACACTGAGCAGTATTGGGCTGGCGTTCAGACAGCCAAAGAGCATTTGTTCGCTACAACTGATATACTAATAAAATATACTCAACAAAATGTCAATGAAGGAAATAATGTTACACCTAAACAGGAAAATACAACCGTACACCTTCTGAATTCATGTTTCTCTCTCTCTCTCACACCGAACTAAGACAGGCTTGTGTCCTTGTTAACTCATTGTAAAACACACTTCATTCAAACTGGACAAAAACAAAATACAACCCGCCAAAAACATTAGTCTGTTAGTCTTTCCACTGTTCCAACCATCGGCAACTCTGGTTTGATTGAAATACATCCTTAATTCAGAGTTCCGAGTTCTTCTCCCCCGCAGTTGCTCCGCGGGGGAGAGACAAACGACATGTAGCGTCAGCACATTTTCCCATCAAACGCTGTGGATTAAGAGGTTTTTTTCAACCATATTGTTGGAACAGTGGCTTTCCTCCGGCTGTGAGACTCAACTCATCCTCATTACTCCACCGTAACAAATAATTTAGCTTTTATGTAGCGCTACTACTGAATTTAGTTGCACAACCCTGTGTTGCACAAGGACAATAACTTAACCTTGAACCTTGTCACATCACCTGATGACTCCACCCTCTGATGAAAACCAGTGAGATGAGGCCCAGAAAAAGCCAAGGAGGGAACCTTGAGTGAAGTTTTTCTTATTATTATTATCAAATAATATTTTAAGGTTGAGAAAGAACACTTAAGTTTCAACTTTTTGTCATATTTCACTCTTAATATGTTGGTCACAATGTACCTTTGAAGCACGTTCCAATTGGCATATGATCAAAGGAAATGAGGAAGTAATGGCCATACAACCACTGTGGAGATGATGTATTAAACCAACCTAGATGAAGATTCAGATCTCTAGCTTGCTGAATGTAAAGTGATCCCTGAAAATATTGATCATCTGTCAGACCATACTAGCTGAGATTTACTTGAGTGTGTTTTCATTTCAGAATGCTATCGCCAATGCTTCATCGCTGGCAGAGGTGGAGAGGTTGAAAGGGATGCTGCAGGCTGGTCAGATCCCAGGACGAGATCTGAGACAAGGTCAGTGTCGACCAAATACTATTCAACAACTTAACTAATACTGTTGAGCCTGGTTTGTTCTGAGGCTGATATGTCCTTTTGATTTGTATAAACACATTTGGTCATTTATGTTATTCAGGAGTTGTGACCAAACGGTGTACTGAGGCAATCACAGTAGTAGTAGTAATAATAACACGTTTTACAATTTCTCTCTTATCCTGGATTTGTTCCTTCTGCTTTCGTGAAACAGCCCCCAGGAGGTGATGAGGATGATAATGATAATAATATAAATATAGGATAACACCAACCATACCCTCAGATGAATTAGATTTTTCTTTAATAGCCTCGTTGTATTTTTAGAGATCCATGGATGGATGGATGAATATGTTCATTTTGTAAAACCAGGTCCAGCTGACATGGTCGAGGAGGAGGAGGAGGAGGAAGAAGAAGAAGAGGAGGAAGAGGGTGACACTGCACAGATGGAGTCACATAAGGACGGAGGCTCAGGAGAGGAGATGAATGAGGGTGAACAAGAGGAGGATGAAGAAGAAGAAGACATGGATGAAGAGCCACATGTTAATGGCTCCTGAGTACCTGGGAATATTTCTTTTTTTTTGTTTTTTTTCTCTGTGTTGTAGTTTTCTTGTGTTGGAAAGGCATCTACCAGGGCTGTTTTATTTTGTAAAACGACGTACATTAAATTGATTTCTTATATTACTGTGTGTGTTTCTTTAAGCATTCGGCTGACATTCTCGGCTGAATGCATTCCACCTATATGGTCTGTTAATGTCCAATGTTTTCCATACAGTCGAGTTAAAAACACTGATAACAATCGAAACAATAAAGGCCAGGCTATTCTGACTTAGTGACTAGTAATAGTCAGGCTCCATAGGATTTTACGGTTTCCAAAATGCAACCAATAGCATCACTGTTTGCCGTGTCCTCATTTTTTCATATTCTCTTAGGTCTCCTACATATGAAATGGGTTCTTGCATAACAAATATTTTATTGCAAAATATTTTATTGCAAAAGTGGTTAAATTGACAGATATTGTGACACCCCATAAATAACAAATGAAAAAAAAAAAAAGCCAGGCTGAATGGGCGATGATGCACCTAAACTCATGTCAATTCTTAATGCTAACTCTGATTGATCCCAAATTTGGTGTGATAGTGGGCATGGGGTTCCTCTACTTGTGTGAGGAAACAGAATGTGAATGTATTGAGGAAATACAGTACTACAAACACATAAGTACAATAAGCAGAAATATCAAATATGAAGGTCTGTGATGAATGTATTCATTTACTTTTAGGTAGCTTTGGCTGGGATTGTCCCAGAAACACCATTCAGGGTTTGCTGGAATGATATGACTGTGCTGAATCCATTAATATATGATATGTGACTGTAGCAAGTGTGCTCAGTGGTCGACATTAAGAAATGTATCACGTGTTCCAAGCATGAAATGGGGGTAAATGGCATATCTGCAGTCAATAGATACTAAATAATACACTTCAATCAGGGAGAAATTATTACTCACCAGTTATTGAAAGTTTTGTATCAACTTTAATTTAAGGAGTAAATAAATGTTCTTGATACAATTGCAAGTAATAATTTGCGCTTAAACCTTTAAGAAAGGGATAATGTACAGCGAGCCGGTCAATGTTGTGGAATAAACCCTGACAAGGTGATGCGGTACCCCGATGCGAAGCATCGCCCTGAAGAGGTTTATTTCACAACAATGACCTGCTAGCTGTGTATTATCCCGCTTATTACAGGGCTAATTACTTCAGAAATCAATAATTTGACATAGAAATGGCCCGCCAGAGTCCGAGATCAGAACTGCACCCATAGCAACGGCCCGCCAGAGTCCGAGATCAGAACTGCATACATAGCAATGGTCTGTTATACATAGCAATGGTCTGTTATACATGTATTCACCCCCTTGGAAGTTTTCATGCTTTATTGCCTTACAACATTAAATCAAGGTGAACTTGTTTTACTTTATTTTTTACTAATTAACAGAAAAGTATACTTTCGTGTCAAACTGAAAACATTTCTACACATTGGCTTAATTGTTTCCATAAATAATGAATATAGAAAATCATTGTTTGCGCATAATATTCACTCCTTTCAAGTCACTGCTTTGTGGATGCACCTTTTTTCAGCAATAACACCTTTCTGTGAGTCTGTGTGGATAGGTCTCCATCAGCCTAGACCAGGGGTCTGCGACACCTGCTGCTCTTTAGCTCCTCTCCAGTGGCTCCCTGTGGATTTTTTTTAAAGATTTGTGGAAAATAACTGTTTTTTGTTTACATTTTTATTTGTATTTATCATTGTTGTAGGTCTATGGTACGACAGAGTATTAGGGCCACATTGAGGAGAAAAAATAAATCTGAGATTTTGTGAATAAAGTCATAATATTACGAGAATAAAGTAATAATATTATATTATTATTATTATATTATATAAATATATATACTGTATATATATATATATATACAGTGTATTTATTGTGGTGCTTTTGCCACGAAAGCTGCAGTAAAGATGAAACAAAGCTTTTTTTATTTTAAATACTTATATTTGTTTGTAATATACTGTAATTGTTCATTAGAGTGGAAATCCATTTAGTAAACCAGCTTCACTTGGTTGAAAGCTTCACTTCCACTTTAACAGATGCATTTCTTTTATCCAAAAAGTTGGTGATCAATTACAGGGAGGGTCTCTTCAGATGTTTTACCAATCTCTCACGTAATTGACACTTTTCTCTCTCTTACAACCTCACTACGGGTGTTTTTTCTTATGTCAGCAGGTGAGAAGCACTATGTGGCAACTCCTTTCAACACACCTGACACTTCCACCTGATCCCTTGCACTCCTAAACTGCATCTCATTTCATCATTTTTCGCCTCCTCGTCTCCTCGCTCCCCCAGTGTATCCTCCAGCGTCTCCTCCACGGAAGTTTATCACCGACCGACACGCCCCCTTATTGGATATCAGTTATTGATTGGACACTGCATCGATCAGACTGATCTGATACATCAACATCACTGAGTTTCATACCGGAGTGAAGACAGATCACAGATTAAAAGATTTATAGTTTAGTTGTCTTCTGATTCACCATCTAGTTATAATCTGTGTTAACTGTAGTTGTGAATAACAGACGCACCATGTTGATGGTGAAGTGATCAGCAGCAAGAGGACCTGCAGCATCTCTGCTTCACACACCGTCACTGAAGGAGTCTGACAGGGAGAGGGGTTTATAACAGCTGACAACGAACGGACCTCAGTCAACTTTCTTCATTTATTAGAAAGAGTTTTCTTTTGATGATCTGTTATTTCACTCATTAACTTTTATTAAGTATCCAGTTAAAGTCAGAGAGAGAAGGAGAGTCTGTCTTTTAAACCTTTTACATCATTTATCATCATTTCCATTCAGTCACATGAGGCTGATAATTCCTGAGTGTCGGGTTTGATATGAGTTATCATTTCACTTTTCCCTCAAACATTCAGCCTAATAAATAACTTCTAGTGTCAGAATATCAATAACTACAGACGCTAATAATCAATAAATAATATTAAGATATTGATCCAGTAGTGATGGTTCCTGGTCCTCTCAGCAGGACTCAGTCCACAGTAGAAATACAGACTGCAGCTGTTCTTCATGTGGAGGTGTTTGTTAAACAGGTAACAGACTACAGAGAGGAAACACTGCTGCTCTGATAACTCTGTTTCTTTATTAGTATTAGATCAGTTCAGACATAAACAGCTGTTAAAGCCGACTGACAGCTGATCCAGCTGTGATCAGCTGTTGCTGTCATCAGAAACGGATGTCGCTTCACGTGACGCTTCAGAGGAAACGACGTCTCATGTCTCCAAAAACATATTTCCTCGTTTCCTCTCTCCTCGAGTATTTTCCTCGCCTCCTCCGCTCGCATCTCCCGTGGGCGGGACTAAGACGCGAGTCGAGGAGTCGAGGAGTCGAGGAGTCGAGGAGAGGAGTCAAGCCGTATAAAAAAAGTAATGAGAAGGACCCCTAGGAAGGCTGTAGCCGAGTAGTTGTAGTTCTGTTTTCACCCAATAGTGTGTACCATAGAACCAGTAGCCTATTTCATGCTGCCATGCTCCAGACTAGAGTCCAGTTGGAGACAGATACATAGAAAGGATGATAGAAGGTTACTGTAGCTTATTTGAATAAGATTATTTCACAGTTAATAAGCAGTGAATATTCCCACAATGCTCTATGATCTAGCTCTCAAGCTTTTTTTTTTCTCAAAAAGTTCAGAAAAATTCTCAATTTTGACGCATTTATAGATGAAAAGTCATGTCAATAATCACAGTCAATGATAAAGAAGTATGGTTGATCATCACTAACTTACTGTATTGTGTTTGGTGGTTTATGGTGCTTTTCAATCATTTCTAGCCTTGTTGGTAATATACTGTATGTAATTTAGTTCATTTGTTTTACATCATGATAATGCTGATTTTTCAACCAGCGATTATGACATTAATGCCAGCTAGACAGATGTCTGTCATGACAATAGTACTGTGCTGAAGGCCTTTTCCTTTACTCTGGTGACTCTCTTTACAGCCATCTGAAGCCATTCTGCAGTATCTGGAGTGATGGAGTCACTGCTAAGCTACAATTACATTTTGTTCAACCACAAAACGCCTCCGTGCTTGTGTGCACATCAAACGTATCGTTTTGATTAAACATTCTACACCGTTTCTTCTGCACATCAGCAGGCGTGTTGGAGACGGACGCATGTATGTGTGACCATATAACAAAAATCTGGACGTTTCAGGGAAGATAGAGTGATGACTTCTGCATCACTTAATACATCTGATGTGATTTTTAATTTCAAAATGACCTTATTAGCCTACCAACACACAGGCAAACCGCATTGTTCCGTTATCACTTAGGGGGATTTAAAACACATATGGAGACATCTGTGCATTTCCTTCAGAACGAAGGTCCAGGGGACAACTGTTGTCATGGATCCTGTCATCCTCTGAAGACTGTTGGGTGTCAAGGGTATAAACCAGCGTCCAGCAGGCCAATGAAGTTTGCTGGTGAGGTGAACGACAGACAGCCATTGTCCCCTGGACTCCATAGATGTTTTAAGTACCCCAAAATGATAAAGGAACTAGAATGGCATTCGGAGAGCGCAGACCTCCGCCCCCCCCCTCTCCGGTCAGCTTGCGCCATCATCCATGTGTATTTTTGTTGTTTATGTTGAGATCAGCTGTACGTAGCGGAGCATCGTAAAACACTTCATTCAAACTGGACAGAAACAAAATAAAACTCACCTAAACCGTCGTCGCTACTCTTTCCAACAATCACCAAGTGTGCTTTGGTCCAACTCAACTGGAATTTCACAGAGTTTAATGTGAAAAAATGCCAAATCTACAGGTGTCTCCCCCCACCCACCACCCCCGCTCCCTCTCTGACTCTCTCTCTCTGAAGGAAGGGGGCGGGGTCATGCGTCATCAATGCGTCATCAGTTACACTGCGCATGTGTTATACCCAGAGGTCTTAATGTTCAGGCTGATCGGAATGCTTAAAAAATATTTCTGAATCCAGATCATGATCTGGATCGCCACCAAAATCTAATGGATTGTTCATTGTGCCACACCCCACCCCTCCAAAACATTCATTCAAATCCATCACAGACTTTTGGAGTAATCCTGCTAACAGACAAACAAACCAACGCCAGTGAAAACAAAACCTCCTTCCTAGGCCTTCGGCCTTGGCGGAGGCAACAATGTAGTTTGCTGTGTGTTGGTAGGCTAATAAGGTCATTTTGAAATAAAATCACATCAGATGTATGAAGTGATACAGAAGTCATCACTCTATCTCCCCTGAAACGTCCAGATTTTTGTTATATACATACGTGCGTCCATCTCCAACACGCCTGTTGATGTGCAGAACAAACTGTGTAGAATAACTAATCAAAACGACACGTTTGATGTGTACATTATGTAATTGTAGCTTAGCAGTGACACCATCACTCCAGATACAGATTTAACAGATACCTGCTGTCCTCAGATGGCTGTAAAGAGAGTCACCAGAGTAAAGGAAAGGCCTTCAGTTTTCTTTGTATGTGGGTTTACAGCAGTCGTCTCTTCACCGGCTGTAGTTAGTACAGAACGCAACTGGCACCACCTTCTTTATTAGAACTATTCCACCTCCGCACTGAGGTCGACCAATCAGATGCTCCTGGACGTCCCCAGAACTAGACTCAGAAACAGAGGCGTCGAGCCTTTGTAGTGGCCGCCTCTAATCTCTGGAACAGTTTACCTCTTCAGATTAAAACTGCTCAGACCGCAGAATCATATTAAAGCTGCAGTAAGCAGTATATTTATGGCATCATTGGGCAAAAATTTCATAATAACCTTTAAGCATATTGTAATTCAAGTGTTCTGAGAGAAAACTAGACTTCTGCTCCTCCTCATGGCTCTGTTTTCAGGCTTTAGAAAATCTAGCCTGTGATGGGAGACTTTGACCAATCACAGGTCATTTCAGAGAGAGAGCGTTCCTATTGGCTGTGCTCCGGTCATGTGACCAAAACTTGGCAATCCTTCACCAGATTTCACAATGGCGGTGGCATCACAAACTTTCTATTTTACAGTTAACCGTGCACTACAAGATGATTCTAAAAACATCTGAGGAGGGAAATAGGCATTAACGTAACAGAATATTGATTCATATTTGATCAGCGCTGCCTAGTTTGACCGTTTGGTCGGAGTTTGTGAGTGATTGACAGCTGGCTCTCATAGACGGCAGCTGGACAGCAGACCTCAGATCAGCTCTTACTGCTTGTTTTCCTCCGGTCTGTGAAATCTTGCAGATGCTGTTAGGAACACCGGAGGACACTGGAGGACACAGAGGACACAGAGGAACAAGATTTTTTTCAGGTTAACTGTTTCATGTACTACTGTCACGATATAGAGACCGTTTTATAAAAATAACTTTTAAAAAAGTTATATTTGCTCCAATCTGGCCTACTTCAGCTTTAACAGTCCTTTGTGTTGTTTGTTGTGTGGGAAGTTGATGCTGAGTTTGGTCTTTTCTTTGACTTATTGTTTAAAACTTACAGAATGCTTGACTTTTTTTGGCATTTTATTTCTCATTTTATTTTTGGTCATTGGTGCTCTTTATATGTATTAGCAGAGCACAGCTACCTCAACATGATAAAAAGATTTTTTTTTTTTTGCTCATCTCTAGATGCTTTTCCTAAACGGTCTTGCTGAAGCGTAACATCTGAGGTGTGCCCCTATTTGCTTGTGCAGAAAACATAAAAGAACAACATTTTTCCTCTAACATTTTTAAGGATATATTATTTTTTTGTATTGATTGATGACACACCTGTTTTTATCACCACTTGTGTACATGACGGTCCTGTCTATTCCCTTTGTTTGTCCAGCTTTGTTTGTCCTTGTCCCTAGCTGTTATTTTTTATATCTCTGTGTAACTACAGTATGCATAAGACCAGAGTCTAATTTCTTGAATATATACCTACTTGGTAAGTAAAGCTGATTCTGGTTCTGACTTATTTTCTCTTCTTTCTCTCTTTTAAAATGACCTAATGTATGAAAGAAGTAAGTTAGCCCATTGACTACTCAGCACTGTCCGACCATGAAGGATTTCCTCTGTGCAAACTGAGGTGTAGTCGGCTATTTGTTATGGTAAAACGGACTTCCAATATATATTTATATATTTCCCACATCTTTCCCGCGGAACGTGAACGCAACACGCCCCCGTCCCGTCTCGGCTTGGCTGAAGGTGACGTCAGAGGTTCCAGGTAAAAATGGCACACCTTCTTCACCTGTACACGCGCGCACAGTGAAGCCAGCAGCAGCATTCTCCTAGAGATATGCGGAAGTGAAGCGAGGTGCAGAGTTTCTCCCTGAGATCCATGTTTATTAGTGACTGTTGGTTTTAATGATGGAGTGATGGACTAATATGTTAATAAGCTGCAAGAAGGAACATGTAGCCTGCTTTCTGGTTGGATCTACTTTTCTCTCTGACAGAACTTCACATCAACACCGGGACAACCTCCGACATGTTCTTCAAGTGTCCCCAGGTAAACACTGAGCTGAGTTTGATCAACCTGGCTGCATTATAATGGACTTCAGTCCATGTACTGTGAGTAGCCTCTACTTTCTACCTCTACATGGAGCCTATTGAACACTTCCTGTCACTTCTTACTCTGATTTTACAGACACAGCTGACACACAATAAACAATCAGAGGTAAAAAAGAAAAAAAAAAGTGGAACACTACATTAAACAGAATGTAGAATATTTGTCACATATCTAACAGCAAAATGCAGAATGCTTGAAAAGTCCACAAAACATGTATTTCTTTTCTATTCTTTTTATTTCTCTCTTCATGTTTTTAACAACAACAACAACAACAAAAAATCACTTTCACTTTACAATAATTCATATTAAGCTAATCTCAATAAGAAAACAACACTTCAGCACAGTCTCTCATGGTTTGTCCTTGAAATCTATAACAGGACACCAAAACTTTGACCAATTAATTTTTCTTAAATGGTACTTAACTTTGTCATTGCGGACACTGAATCTCATGCATATGGAGAGATGGCTTCTGTTTTTGCAATATTGTTAGGACCGTTTCAATATTTTCTGCTGAGGGTTAATCTCCTAAAAAAAAACAGGGAACAAACATGTGAGTAGATTCTCAACAGCTTCAGCACATTTAATCCTGAACCAGTTCCACAACATCTGCATCAACTGTCCTATTTCAAACGTCACATCTGGGATTGACTTGGGAACGTAGGGCGTGTAATATTTCATATTTACGCATCATAGTTTGTGTTGAAATAAGTAGATTAATTATTATTATAATAATATAATAATTAATAGATGTATCACATCTAAGTGGAATCATGAGGATCCCCCTGATATTACTCAGTGGATTAATGAGGTAAATTCATGTGCTCCCTTGGGAAAAAATAACCTATGGGATATGGGATCCATGGATTACTTATTTAGAATCTACTTAACCTAACCTTTCTATGGTATTTACTGAATTATTAATTATTATTTTCTATGTGCTGTTTTTTTTTTTTTTTACATTTCATTAATTAATTAATTAATTATTTAAGGTTTCTATCTTACTACCATGAATGTTATTATTGTATTACTTATTACCTTTAATTTAACTAATTAATTAAATTATATTTAAAATTATTTTTATTTTATTTTTGTCCTGTAACTTTACCTCTCGGGGTGGGAGGAAGACTGGATCTGTCTCTGTGTGGGAGTGGGGAGCGATGTGTACGTGTGTGTATATACTGTATGTATGTATGTACATAATGAATGTTAGATGTAAGATATAATTTTTTTATATTATGGCACTGGTGTTTTGTTGTTTGTTATGCTATGTTTGGAAAAAAAGGAATAAAAAGAATTGTCCAAAAAAAATAAGTAAATTAAAACTGCAACGCAGCTTATGGTTACTCTCATAATCAATTAAAATTGTGTGTGGGTGTGAGTGTGACTGTGAGTGTGAGTGTGAGTGTGAGTGTGAGTGTGAGTGTGAGTGTGAGTGTGAGTGTGAGTGTGTATAGTCAGTGGGTCAGAAGTGAAACCTGTTTATCACTGAGAGCGGTTGAGGTCACACCCACTCTGAAGGTTCACTGCAGTATATCTGGACCCAGTATCTCTTAGATTAGAAACTTAAGTCTATCAGTCACCTTAGTGAAGGGTGTGTGGGACAGAACAAAGCAGAGGGTGAGGGTGCGAGACAACAGGAAACAGCAGGAGACAACATACATGAGAAGCTGAGCATGTTGGGCAGGTCTGGACCTGCAGGTCGCTGAATGTCAGAGAGGGAGAAGCTGTCCATGATTATATTTGAGCTGAGAAATAAATGTATTTAGATGAATCACAACAGACCGTGTCAACAACCAGAGGGATAATTTAAGATGTTAATAATAGACTGGTTGAATGTTAAAGTGGCAGTTGGCAGTATATTTTTTACATCACTGGGCAAAAATTCCATAACCTTTTCAGCATATTGTAATTCAAGTCTTCTGTTCTCACCAGATTTCACAATGGCGGCAGCGTCACAAACTTTCTCATTTTACAGCTAAACCGTGCAATACAAGATAATTCTGAAAACATCTGAGGAGAGAAATAGGCATTAACGTAACAGAATATTGATTCATATTTGATCAGCGCTGCCTAGTTTGACCGTTTGGTCGGAGTTTGTGAGTGATTGACAGCCGGCTCTCATAGACAGCAGATGGACCGCAGACCTCAGATCAGCTCTTACTGCTTGTTTTCCTCCGGTCTGTGAAATCTTGCAGATGCTGTTAGGAGCACCGGAGGACACAGAGGAACATGATTTTTTTTCAGGTTACCTGTTTCATGTACTACTGTCAGGATATAGAGACCGTTTTATAAAAAATAACTTTTTTAAATCATATTTGCTCCAATCTCGCCTATTCAGCTTTAATTAAGATAATGTTATTCCACCTATCACACATGCTGACAGTAACTGCACATACACAGTACACAGTCCAGTTAATTTGGTCCACCTGCTCAAACTAATGCACTCTGATACAACAGTCCTTATATAGATCCTCCCTTCATGAAGGTTAGAATGTGCAGTTTGTGTTGAAACTGTTAGAAGAGGTGTTCGTCATCATTTGGGAAGATGTAGTTTGTGCTGCTGTTGAATTGTGTTGTGTTATACTGACAGGTGTTTCTGTTATTTAGCCTAGCGTTATTGATACACACAGTAACTGATAGTGAAGGGTCAGGGTGAATGAGAATGGGAGCAGACGTGAAACGTCTTTTAAACTCTGAGAAAAGCAGCCTCAGCCTCAGTGGTCCAGGAAAAAGGGGATGCAGGAGAGGTGAATTGGGTAAGGGGAGCAGCCACTCTGCTGTAGTCCATTCTGAGGCGATGGTAAAGAATTGGTGAAGCCAAGGAAACGCTGAAGCTATTTAACGGTGAAAGCGGTGACAAGCATGTAGTCTACAGTGGTGCATAACCGTGACTCTGCACTCCGCTAACCCTGCAGTTATATTCTAGCTGATTCTATATTGAGACAATGTTACTGAATCAATATTGATTCAACCGTCATCTAAAAGGCAGTTTCATCTAAATTTTAGCTGATTCAAAGCTGAAACAATTTTAAAATACTCAATTATGCTTTCTGTGCTTTGGCATATTTTGCTCAACATAAAATAAAAATACTTTAAATAACAAAAAAGGCAAGTCTTTTCCAAAAAGCGAATGTTTTGCCTTTTAAAGCAAGTCTCGCTCATGAGTTTTCTGCAATATCATACATAACATACCTTACAAATTTGTAATTAGAAATACAACATAGAATACTGTCCCATATGAAGTGGTCCAAACACAAACTACACACTAAACCACGCATTGTTGGCAGATATTAATATAATATTAAAAATGACCTTTGCACGTGATTCAATACAAATACATGAAACTATATTATAATACATTACTGAAAAATATGACCAAAATCATACTTTTAATATTCAAATTTAATTTGAGAAATGTAGCACAACAATGTTATGACATTTTTAAAGATCCCCTCCAGACATTTTTAAAGACATATTGGACCACAATTGACTCAAAACTGAATGTCACAAATCATCTTAAAGGGGCACAGAGAAATGTTCCACCTTCAGCTGATGAATGTGAAAACAGCCATCTAGTGTCAAACTCTGCTGAGACATCGTTCTGCATAGTGAAGCTTAAACATCCGACCGAACAACGAGAAAAACACATTTTTGAGTAGGGGGGGGCTAAGATTATTTTGCTGTCCTTTTGATGCCATCGGCTCTGGACCGTAACGCAGTCAGTGTTTTACTGTGTCGTTGGAGGCCAGGGGCCTGTACTATGAAGCGAGTTCAACAGACCCAGAGGCGTCCAGAAAACCCTGTAGGGTTAACACTGAAGTTACCTCGATAACCCCAAATCATGCTCCGTAGAACAGGCCTCAGGTGGGACAGGTTCACAGCCTCAAATGGCCGAGCGACACAACATTTATAAAGAAAACAGAATGATTAAGGCCAAAAATAAAAAGACAATGACGATATACTGAGTTCAGTTTCTTTTCAGCACAGAGCCGGCTGCTGGCTTAGGCATGAAAAAAAGACATATTTGGCCAAAAATAATGTCACTCACTGCAATAATATACAGTTGTTTTTAAGTTAGATACCCTTAACCATGATTAAACACACCTCAGTCAACAGGTACCTTCACCAGTTATTGAAATGTTCTGACACACCAGGATCCAGTGACTTTTAAATGTTCTTACATTTCAAAGAAAAAGTGTAGCATTTAGCTAAAAGGATAAGCTATTGTAACAGTAGCACAAGTGGAGAAAAGACATAAAGTCAGCAATGTGCATTATTTAGCAATGCAATCTAAAGTGTGTTAACATTAGCCGCCATTTGTCAGAGGTAGATTGTGTTATTTCTTCCGTCAAAACAAGTTACAGTCTCACTTTGAAATGTTTAGATCGCGTCGGGTGAAAAATGAGACCACAATTATCTGTAATATGACACGAGTCAAGTCAACATGGTAAAACGACATGCTTGCACTGTACTGTGTGTGCAGTTTTAATGCTAACCTTATCTGTGTGTGTGTGTTCGTGTTAAAGGAAAGCTTTGAGCTGTGTGACGGACAGAAGAATGAGCCTTTAATTCCTCAATTGGTAAGAATCCATGTCTCTCTCTATCTCTCATCTGAACTTTTCATACATTAACAAGATAACTGCAAGCAGAGAGAATATATCTGCTCATATGAAAGGCTTCTTTGACTGTGTTGGACAGACAAACCTGTGGTGCCGTCAGACATGAACAGACGCAGAGCTTTATCTTAAAGGGCCTTCCGTCACCGTTCGAGATAAAACAGTGAAACTGTTCATGTCAGCTGTTTCATTTGCACCTCTTATCTGGTTTAATGAGTTAACAAGGTGTGTTCACTGCTGCATCATGATCTGGGTTTTACTTTGTTGAGTAAAATATAAAAGACGTGGACATACGTCGACGGTAACGAATGTTACGATATTGTAAACTTAGTTCTATAAGCACAGACAGAGCCCACTACTGTACTCTATGGGTAATACTCACAGAAATACACACAAAAACTTTCTAAAAGTGTTGTATAAGTCAAGTCAATTCTATCTGTATTGCTCAAAATCACAAATCACAAATTTGCCTCGGGGGGGCTTTACAATCTGTACAGGATACGACACCCCCTGTCCTTTACAGTACCACCCTCTCCTCAGATAAAGAAAAACTTAACCAAAAAAAACCCTTTTAACACGGAAAAAAATGGAAGAAACCTCAGGAAGAGCAACAGAGGAGGGATCCTCCTTCCAGGATGGATAGACGTGCAATAGATGTTGTGTGTATAGAGTAACAACATAATGAAAATACAACATAGACAATCCATGACAAAAAATAATACATATAATGTGAAGCATATGTGAGAAGGTGGATCCAGGAGGATGTCAAGCAGCTTCCAGGCGTCGCTGAACAGATAGAGCCAGAGCAACACGACCTCCTCTCCACGCTAGATAGGTAGAGCCAGAGCAACACAACCTCCTCTCCACACTAGATAGATAGAGCCAGAGCAACACGACCTCCTCTCCAAGCCAGATAGGTAGAGCCAGAGCAACACAACCTCCTCTTAATGCCAGTTAGATAGAGCCAGAGCAACATGACCTCCTCTCAATGCCAGATAGATAGAGCAATATGTTGCAATAGCTGATAAAGAAAATACCGTTACACCAACAGGGATACGGTGCACAGAAGCCGTTTCCATGCTGACAGACGGGGCTAGACCGTCTCCAAATATGGTCTGAGCGATTGGATCTCAATTAGTCGTCAATGCGTCTTGAGTGCATTCACACTTGTACTTAGATCTGTCCACTTGTGATCGGATCATCCAAGATGAATGTTAATGACAGGTCTGAACAGAGCCTTAGCTGAGATCAGTGCAAGCGGCAAAACTGTCTTCAATGACCGCCTTCAGAGGCTCAAAGGGACCATTCACCAAGGCCTTGAGCAGCAATGGCAGTTTCCACTGCGAGGAGGAGGCACGCATCACCAGGCATAGACCCAACTGCACAGGACAGAGGATCCAGCCTCCATGACCACTTTGCCCTGACAGACAGTCCAGCCCTCCTCAGCCTGTCCCTCTCAGGAACCAAACCTGTAGAGGATGGCCCAGAGTGGGCAGCTCGTCTATTGCACCCGTTTCCTGAGATAGAGACCCCCCAGAACAGGGGGATGTACCAGTGCTGGGCTGCCATCATCTGAGTCATTTCTGCATAACCATGACGCCCGAGCGTCAACCTGGGACCACCAGAATGACCGTCAATGTCTCCTGCCTCCCTCTCTTTAGCGGGAAGGACGGAGCGATGTAAAAGCAGCTTTTTTACCATGGCACATGTGCAAAGGTGTCCATTCAGGGTCGGATCATCCTGCTCTCCCAGAGAACCATAGCGGGCAGTGTGTGTTGGGTCGGTTGGCAAACAGTTCTACTTCTGCTTTCCCGAACCGAAGGCACTGCATAATGCAGTGTATGCCTCAGCGGGACCACCGGATGGGCAGCTGCCCGGACGCAGTTTGCCAACTGCCTTTGAAAATCATACCTTTGGGTGTTTTAACTGAACCAAACCAAACCAAACTTAAGGCTGTGTAACATAGTGGAAGTTTGTAACCCTGATTTGACCAAAACGGCCTTGAGTTAAAACATTTTAAAATTAGCTTCTTTTTTTGCTTCTTTTAGCCGGACAAATCTGAGTATAATGCTTATTTTGAGCAGCTTAACAATGCAAACAATGTAAATATGTGTGTTTCATGTTTGAACAGCCCGGCCGGAGGACATTTGACTACGTACTGGTGGCCGACAAGGTGGACGATGAAAATGGCCACAGGGCTCAGAAACGGAGAGACTTCATCGGGCAGCTAGAAAAGAAAAACATCACCATCACTGTGAGTCTGCTTCTTCAAAACACCCGACACCAGACACATGACATAACATAGTGGGAACGATTGTATGAATCAAAGAAGACGGAGTTTACTTTCATGTGTGTGTTGTTTTTGTGTGTTAGAGGATTGTCCATGAGGACAAAGTGTTTTTCGGCCTCCGTGCTCCCAGTGAGATGTTTAAAGACTACCAGTACCTGCTCAAAGTCTCCGACGCCTGCAACTGTTGTGGAGATGTAAATGGCTCCGTCAACCAGGCTACCAGGTAACGCACACATACACATATACTGTACATTATATACAGAGATACAAACGCGCACACACACACACACACACACATCACACACACACACACACACACACACACACACACACACACAGTTCTTCTCCTCCCATCTGTTTTTTTCCTCTTCTCCCATCTACCTGTTCCCCTCCTCCACCTATTTAGTCATCTTCTCCGTCTGTTTTTTTCCTCTCCTCCACCTGTTTGTTCCCCTCGTCCTCCTGTATGTTCCTCTATTTTGATAATTGTTAATTATTTGGTGCCCTGTTATTATTAATATATATTGACAATGTATTCATATTAATTACATTGCTATTAATAATGATCTTTAATATTTTATAATAACCACACTAACTCCTATCTGCATCCCCAACAGTCCAATAATTGCAGAGATTCTCTCGTCTTGGGCTGAGGGATGAGGTGTTCCTCCTCCACCTATTTCCTTATTTTTCTTCTGGTCTGTTATTCTTCTCTTTTTTTTTGCATCAATTTAAATATAAAATCATTTATTTTTTACCTGAGCCACAGTCCGTAGCCGATATCAGGGGACACAACAGTCACCGCCTCGGTTATTGCTGCCCAAGTCTCCCTTTTTTTTTCATCATCGTCTCTCCCGTGGAAACAATTCAGAAAAGTGTCCCTTTTCAGCCTTCCACTATCGTATCAATTTCTTCAGTAGTTGTTTTTTTAAATTTTGTTTTAGGGGCCATGCTTCTCTCTTTTACAACAACTTCACCGCTTTCTCCATGATATACCCTCTAGGTCAGGGGTCTGCAACCTGCGGCTTTGGAGCCACATGCAGCTCTTTAGCCCCTCTCCAGTGGCTCCCTGGGGATTTATAAAAATGGAAATGAATAACTGACGGTACGACGGAGTATTAGGGCCACATTGAGGAAAAAAAAAAAAATCTGAGATTTCGAGAATAAAGTCATAATATTACGAGAATAAAGTCATAATATTACGAGAATAAAGTCAGGTTTACGAGAAAAAAGTTGTAGTATTATGAGAATAAAGTCATAATATTATAAAGTAGTATTTTACGTGTTATTTTCTTTTTTTCTCGTAAAGTTATGACTTTATTCTCATAATATTATGACTTTTTTTCTTGTAATATTTTGACTTTATTCTGTAAATCTCTGATTTTTTTCCCTCAATGTGGCCCCAATACTCCGTAGTACATTTGCTCTTGGGCCCTCACTGCATTAGATTTATATCGTATATATTTAGACTATAAACTGTGTTACCTTCATCACAATGATCACATGTTTTGCGGCTCCAGACAGATTTTTCTTTTCTTTTTTTTGCCTAAAATGGCTCTTTTGATAGTAAAGGTTGCTGACCCCTGCTCTAGGCAAATGTATTTCCTTAAATAGAGAAATGGGGCGCGGCAGTATGCTCATTGCAAATACTGGGCACGCACCTGTCAATTTATGATAACTCTGATTCACTAACATATGCACAGTGGGAAGAACAAAATTGTCCGGTGTGCACGTGTCATGACTTTGACGGCATTTTTGCGTGCTCACTTATTTTGTATGCAAAGTAAAAACATTTCCACGCACACATTAGTGAATGAGGCCCGTTGAGTATACAGCACAAGTAGAGAGGTGATTTATTATGAAGCTTCTGTGGACATTTTGATAAATCTATTTTGTCCTTTGGTCTTCTGTGAGTGAGTCATTTCTTTCAAATGTAATCAAATCAAATGAGTCAGGATTGACAGCAGTATTTATGTATTTTTTCTCTCTTGATTTGTCAAAGAAAGTTCATATCACATGCTCTTTGAAGGTTGGGGCTAAAAATAAGATTTAAGAAAAATGGCTTCTTCAGTTGCATAAAAGCATCACAGAACCCCAACTGTCTGTATGTGGAAGCAACACAGCTGTGCAAAGACAAACGTGAAACAGTAAGGGGAGCAGAGCTCTGGTTTAGCTTTTATAGACAGATGGACTGTCAGATGTATGTGTATGGTGTATGCCAGCACCTGTGCTGTCAAAATCCATCAGATTACAAAACCCTACTCATTCTGATACTGCTGATACAGTTTCTTCACTTTACTTTACTTTTTATTATTTCTCCAGAATCCGAATTGTCCATTTCATCCTTCACCAGACCTACACCGACAGAGGAGGTGAGTGTGATTAACATGTCATCCACTCAGACTTTCAACGGCCAGCCATGAACATTGATTATCAAACATCTTGTGATATGAGACAAACAGCAGCCGCTCATGCAGATGATGTGTTTTTGTTGTTGTTGTTTTTTAATTAGAGAACCTGAAGGAACTGTTGATGAAGAATGTGTTTGAAACCGCGTTCTGCCTCCATGAGGTGAGTCAACCTTTGACAGATTTCATTAAACTGCTGGAGCTATTATGTTATATTATTTATAT
>CAKAOI010002354.1:0-20286 GCA_916701655.1 Sebastiscus albofasciatus
CTCTCTCTCTCTCTCTCTCTCTCTCTCCCTCTCCTTCTCCTCCCTGGTGACACCAGCTGAACTGTAGGCTGCCTGTGTGTGTGTGTGTGTGTGTGTGTGTGTTTTGAACAGTCCTCAGAAGACAACAGGAATAAAAAGCTGTCTCTATAATCGACTTTAATCAGGTCTGTTCTCGGTCTAGTGCTTCCAGTCTGCTTCTGTTCTGACAGAGCTGATATTCGTGTTTTCACATGTTCTCCTCCTCGTTTTCTTTATGCACTAATTTAATTACAGGATTCTCTCTCTCTTGCCCTCTCCCTCTCTCACTTTCTCTCCTGATTATGCAAAAAATTGTAGCTCAAAGCCTTCGGGACTTTCGATGCCCTAGTTTTTTTTCTTTCTTCAGAGTCTGTGTCTTGTGGGCCTGCATGTGTATGTGTAGCAGGTCTGTGTGTGTGTTAGTGTGAGTGTGTGTGTGTGTGTGTGTGAGTGTAGCTGTTGAAAAGTGTAGCCAAAAGATGAAAGCTTTCAACACTGAAACCCACCAGATCATGACTTATTTCTCGGCTCCCCTGTCAGTCGGTGATCATAAGGTGACCGATGGCTCTTGGAGTGACATGAAACCCAGAAATACTCTCTCACACCCTCAACACACACATCCATCCTATCCATCCATCCATCCATCCATCCATCCATCCATCCATCCAACCATCCTACATACCCGATGATTCGTGTTCAGAGTCGCTCCAGGAGTCTTGGCTGGAGGAGCATGTCTCAGCATATATTGAGCAAAAGGCGGAGAAGCATCCTGCACAGGTCAATATCTCCGGGCTGAAGTGTGCTACGACAGAAAATGTAGCCGAGTTTGATGGAGCGCCACACTGTGCTGTAGTTAGCTGTATGTGAAAAATGTCACTCCTCAATACAAAGTAATCTACAGTGTGAAACACTTCCTGAAGGTACACAGTGCGGAGCGGTTTGTAAGTATTTAGAGCGTTTAGTTTTGAAACAGAAACAAAGATTAGGAGGTGCTGACTCGCAGCTTTAAACTGAAGGGGTTTGCATCCACATCCAGTGAGCCGTGTAGAAATTGCCACAATTGTACCCTCAAGGGTAAAACGGGCTGCAATCCCCCACATTGTTCAGCCATAATGGATTGTGAACACCCCCCAAACTCCCTCAAAGCTGAGAGTCAGCAACTTAAACTCCTAGTGAGTGTTTCATTTCAGATCCTGGAGTGCTGGAGGAGAGCCAAGATAATGCGTCCCGAGTGATCCGAACAGAAGTGGACAGCTTTAAGTAAGTTCACACCCGGCATTAGAACGTGTCTCTAGTGACCACCTGTGATCCGATCTCACTCTATATGCAGATAAACACGTAGTAATCACACGGCTAATACAGCAGCCGTTGTGACGTAATATTACATGAATGTCAGTAGTAATATCACATATTCATGAATTCAGGTACATTTTATTAACATTTTTCATTAACACAATATCAGGTTATTTTCCGGTGGTCCCCCGGACTTCCCTGCACTTCCTGTTCCCAGCCTGATAGTCTGTAGATATGTAGCCTATAGATGAGATATATCTTGATTAAATACAGATGTACCGACAGGAGCCAGTAGAGCACAAGGCCGTTTCCATGCCACGAGACAGACGAGCACCCACATCTGTCTTTCTATTCACAAGACGAGCGCAGAGAACGCGCTGATCCCAGCGGAACGTCAGATGAGTAGGCGGACCTTAATGTGGCCAGGACACATTCACTACACACTGCTAAAAGAATGTGGTCATATGTGGCCCAGACCACCTCTGAATGTGGTCTGAAAGATCCAATCTCAATGCGTCCTCAATACATCCTCAGTGTGTTCACACCTGTACTTAGAGCTGTCCACTTGTGATCCAATCACTGAGGACGTATGTTAATACCAGGTGTGAACAGGGCCTGAGACTACAGTGATTGACATTTGTGGGCGTAAACTTGAGCATCCAGACCATACGAACAAACCATCATGAGGAGATTGCCAATTCCCTCCCAAACAAACTCTTAAGACAGATACCAGTCGAGTTTGAAATGAGCCACTTTTCCACCCAACCCATTAGCAGTTTGCACTAGTCTGGAATCTGAAATAAAGAAACACAAATATATAGATAAGACAGATAAGACCTACTAGTGCTGAATAGTGAACTTCAGCACCATGGACAGTGACCTCTAACCCAGTGCTGCCTGAATCCCTCATTCATTTCCTTCTCCCACTTAACACTGCGGTCAGGGGGATGAAGCCTAAATATCCCAACATGCACTGGCAATGTAGGAAGCAGGCATGGTTACACCATGGACAGGTTGCTAGTCTATCACTGGGTTAACACACACGGACTGAACTCTGATGTACAGACTACTGAGTCCACAAGGGCTTAGAATTCTTTACAATCAGCAAATGCTTAAAGGGGACACATCGTGCTCATTTCCAGGTCCATACTTGTCTTTTGGGTAGACTAGAGCATATTTACATGCTTTAATGTTCAAAAAACAGGGCTGTCAAAGTTAACGTGATAATAATGCATTAACGCAAATTTGTTGCAAATTAATTTCTTTAATGCATTAACACAACTTGCAATTTTTAGGTTGTAGCATGTTTTAAAGCTAGAGTGAAGATACTGGTGTCATATGAATCTCGAAAACCTAAAGGATCCATTGGTACCAATTATCTCCAGACTTCAGACAAAACCTATTAAGTAGGGCTGTCAAAGTTAATGTGATAATAACGCTTTTTGTAGTGGCTCAGTTTTAAAGCTAGAGTCGAGATACTATGATATGAAACTAGAAAAACCCAATGAATCCATCGGTACCAACCATGTCATACTAGCTTGAAAAGAAGGAGGCTAAATAACGCTGCAAACTTACGTTACATTCTGGCGAGGAGAAACTGTCTTGGCCATTTTCAAAGGGGTCCCTTGACCTCTGACCTCCAGATCAGTGAATGTAAATGGGTTCTATGGGTACCCACGAGTCTCCCCTTTACAGACATGCCCACTTTATGATAATCACATGCAGTTTGGGGCAAGTCATAGTCAAGTCAGCACACTGACACACTGACAGCTGTTGTTGTCTGTTGGGCTGCAGTTTGCCATGTTATGATGTGAGCATATTGTTTTATGCTAAATGCAGTACCTGTGAGGGTTTCTGGATCAATATCTGTCATTGTTTTGTGTTGTTAACTGATTTACAGTAATAAATATATACATACATTTGTATAAAAGAAACATATTTGCCCACTCCCATGTGGATAAGAGTATTAAATACTTGACTAATCTCCCTTAAGGTTCATTTAGAAGGGATAAAAAATGTGTGATTAATTTGTGATTTATCAAGATTAACTATTTAAATCGATTGACAGCTCTAATGTATTTATGAATTAAACGGTAGCATTTCATAGGATATGAAATAGCATTGCTTCTTTTTTCCCTTATATAGGATCTAGAGTGTTCTCCCCTTCTGAAAGTCTCTTAAAGGCGATACATCAACCTACCAACCCACAAACTGTGAAATAAAACGATCCAGTCAGTTTTATTTCACAGTTTTTTTGCAAACCAATCAGACTGGGCTTTTTTCGGGAGGGGGTGTTAAAGAGACAGGCGCTGAAACGGAGCATTTCAGACACAGGGTGAGCATAGGTATATAAGACAAATAATGTGGTTTTAAACATTAAAGCATGTGAACATGTTCTAGAAATACAAAATACAAAAGAGGAAAAGAGTATGATATGATCATTGGTTTAAACATACCTGTTACCAATTAGTCTGAGTCTGGAGGTCAAAATTCATCTAGAAACAAACTCTCAATATCTTTGTAGGGCAAACCACTGCAAGTCCACCCCAGCAGAGGAACAATATGGCCCAATTCCAAACCAGCCCCTACACCCTCTCCCTACCTTCTTCCACTCTGTTTGCACGTTCGCGTGGAGGGTCCGCCGTATCAATAAACCAATTCACTGGGAGTGGAAGTGGGTTATAAAACCCTCCAACAGCGAGCTGCATCCATGCAGACTAACCAGCTGCCCTTACTGACGACGTGCAACGCCGTTTAGTGTTCGTAATGGAACACGCTCCAATGTCAGTTCCGTGCTACTACCGGTACAAACATTTGTAACACTTGTAAACTGCTCAAACTGATAGATATTTAATTTATCCTACTTTATTGTCATACAGATGTCAACAACATAAAGTAAGTAGATTATATTTAGGATCAAATATACCCTTGTCTAGACTAGTAAACGGTAGGCATGTTCATTAGATTGTGTTTATAGTTCTGTACCCCTATCAGGAGCTATAGCCCAATCATTTGTTATATCTTCAATTGTTCAATACGGACTTCACAGTGCAATAATTTGGTGCCATAATTCAGATGCGCAATAATCTCGTCTACACTGGCATTAACACCACATTTATTTATACAGAACATTTAAACTAATATTCTTATTTTACACTATTATTTGCATATATCTTATTTTTCAGAAGTATTATTTGCACTGTTGTTATATATATTTCTCTTTTATATTTTCTTATGATTTCTCTATTTTTATATATTTATATTCTAGAACAGGAGCAAAACGTAACTCAATTTCTGATTCTGATATTTATTTCCTTGCCGTAGAGAGGGAAGTTCATCCCAAAGTGGCTGCTGTATTGATCCCCTCCACCTTAAAGAAGGAGCTTCATTGAGCTGTGAGTGGGACTGCAAACAGAGTTCACTCCACCATGGAGTGGGAGGGTGGAGGGGCCGGATTGGAATTGGGCCTATATGTCTATATCCACAGACTTGTTCATCGGCTGCTGATTGGTCAAACAGTGAAGAGGGTTTTTTTAATCCTCCAAGCAGTGGAAGGCAGCAGTCACACCGGGCAGCTTCCAGGCATGTGAAACTATAAAACAGGGTATTGCTATAAACAAGCAAAGTGTTTTCCATAAATAGCGCCTGGGCAACATGAAGGTTAAAAAACACATCTAGTCAGCAGGCTTCTGTTTTTCACATGTGGAGGCATTGTCACGCTCGGCTACAAAAACTGTCACCGAGAGAAGTTTCAGAAGTTTTATAAAGAAATCTTCTCATGTCTTCATGTGTCAACATTGGGACATCTGAGGTGATGAGAACACAAAAAACAACAGAAACTTTTGATTTGATATCCAGCATTGCACACCAGTGACACGTTGAAACATGATGGATTGTGCAATAGTGAAAAAAGTACGATGTGTTAAAGGTATATGTATCTTTGGCTGGTAACAGTTTTACAGTACAGTTCCTCTACATGATACTAAAGAATGTATCTGAGGTAAAAAATTCTATTTTCACCAACGTTCTGTGTGGCATTAATGTTGTCATGTCCACTGTGACCACTGGTTCTAAATTATTGATACAATTTAAATTAAGGATGTGAAAGCAATACATGGAGATGAAACGGGATAATTCCATCTTCACACCGCAAAGGCATAGAATAAGGGAAACAGAGTGTAGCTTGACATTCAGATTGTGCAGAGGAAAGTCAGGTTGCGGAGTCTAGTGGGTGTAAGCTTGCACCCAATTCAACTGTTATCAGGCCATTAAATAGGCGTTATCAGTCACTATAAACACCATAGATGTGGGTCAGTAGATGTGGGCCTACTATGCCTACTGTGTTGTAAAAGTGAAAGTGAAACTTAAAAGCAACACGTTCTAAGATGTTGTAAAACTGAATGAAACGTCACATTTTGAACACAAACAAAAACGCTTCTTTATGTTTAGGCAACAAAACTACAACCTCTTTATGTTTAGGAAAACAACTAAAACTTATTCATGTTTAAGCAACACAACTACAACTTCTTTATGTTTAGGCAAGAAAACTACAACTTCTTTATGTTTAGGAAACAAAAATACAACGTCTTTATGTTTAAGGAACAAAACTACAACTTCTTTAGGTTTAGGCAACAAAAATACAATGTCTTTATGTTTAAGGAACAAAACTACAACTTCTTTAGGTTTAGGCAACAAAACTACTACTTATTTATGTTTGGTTAAGTTTAGGGGAAAACCTTGTGTACTGGGTTAAAATAACTCAGAACACAATGAGAACTACACATTGTTGGTTTCACACGGGATACAAATTCCGGTCCCCTGGGTAAAAAACCTGTGTTTTGTTTCCCATTCATCATCTCTGACCCCTTATGGATTTTCAGACTGTCTATACTACAGTGCCTGACTTCTGCTTCTGCTCCTGTTATAATTACTTATGGCTGCTAGAGGTTGCTGTCGTGTTCTTTTATACCTTCTTTTTATGATCTACCATGTGAATAGATGATAAAACCTACTAATAAGTGTAGTAGGCCCCTACTGACCCACATCTATGGGGCTCATAGCGATTGATAACAGCTATTTCATAGCTCAACAACAGTTTAATCGACTGAAGCTTAACAACACAGTTAACTCTTACCTCATAATACGATTTACAGTTTCTCTGAGTAAAGTTTTAAATTTTAAATTTCTCTTGGGCCATCAGCTTGCCAGAATTGAACCATTACCTGACATCATGTGCCTAAAATGCTTAGTAGAGTTTGTGCAGTTCTCACACAATCCTCCCCTGGTGGAGGAATGTAACGCTCCCATTATTACTGTCCACCACACATAATCTGTGTTTCAAAGTTTTCATGCATTTCACAAAATCCTATGGGATCCTGATGGTTCTCTTCATCACTCTCCTGTCATGGCACATTTCTCCAGCCATCACTGTCCTTATGTGTTTGTGGTAGGAAACACAAGGGATGTATGATTTGTGCATTGCCGTGGTTTGGTATTTTGAGAGGCCTCAGAGTCCTTCACACTTGACCTGCTTTATATGAGGAGGCTCTGGGTGTCCTGAGATAAAAATATAAGATGAAGACCTTGGAGATGATAAACATGAATGAGAAATGGTCTTGAATGAGGGGTACTCATTGTTTTGCCTCTTTCCTGGTGACGTGATTAGACGTGATTCTACATGAAGTGTGGCAATTTCTGACGTTGTGATAACCTTTTTTCATCCAAAACATTTTTACCAATGCACAGTTGTCTGACTATGCATATGGAAGAAATTGTTGTTGTCACATTTTGGATGTATTGTGTTGTTATTGATTAGGGCTCCATGGGCTTTGTCTGATGCTGAGGTCTTGAAGATGTTTTTGTCATTGCCTTGTGGTCACTTGTATTAGGCTTAAAGGTACTATACATGTATGTAAAAATTCATATAGTCAAATAGTAGTCGTAATTACTTTGTCTTGCCAATGTGTGAACAGATTGGAATGTATCTTAAAAACTGAGAACTTCCCAGACTTTCTCAGTTGTCTATAAGAGCCTGCGGACTGATTTCTATATACAGGACTCGGGATGGTTTCGCTTCGTAACGTTAGCTGATGAAGTCATTTGCAAATGACGAGCTGTTTGGTATCATGGAGACTGGACATTACAGATAGTAATGGTGATATATGATTGTAATGTAATGTCACGTCACTGTTTTGGCCAATGCCTAGGATGATCGCTCGCACGTTCTGAAGCAACAGGATGTCGACTGCAGTTCACTCAACAGCCACCAGTATCATCAATAACAAGGATTTTTTGAAAGTTATATATAGTACCTTTAAAGCTATTTTTGTTGAATATTCTTTGGCCAAATTCAAATAAAAACACTTACATTCATATTATTATTATTATTATATTACTATTGGTCAGGCTCCCCTTTAGCAGCGGGAGGGAGAACATCTCGGTGCCGGCCATGGGTATGAGCATTGAAATAAAGATTTGGCTAAATTTTGCACATATTGTTTTACACTGAGATTTGATCCCTATATATCGATGACTATTTATGACCTTTGGGAACAATATATAATAAAATTAAATACACTCAAGGTCCACTTAGAAGCTGATGTCTTGGAGCTAGTTTGGTTGTCATCACTTGACCTAAGTGTGGATCTTCAGAAATATGCTAAGTGTTCATATGGGGGGAGACCATTACCTTGAACTCTGTTTAAGGGGAGACAGTCATGGCAAATACATGGATTTTACAATCATGGCAAATACGGTGGATTATATGAATAACATGTAAAATAGCCAATATGTCTTGTTTGTTCCTTGTTACTGATAGAGAGTTCAATCATCCAATCCACCAAACAACTCAAAACAAGAGTCAACACCAACAGGAGAATACACTGTTTACCATTGGCAGAGCATTTTGGAACATTTTTCTTGGGCGTTACCCACATAATCAGCTGTGCTGCTCATCCCACAAATGCATGATCCTTACGAGTTGGACATCATTGTGAAGGTAAATAAACAGGCTTTCAAACGATGTAAAATACAATGAACATTAGCATTGTAGCAACAGAGAAATAATCCACCAAACACAAGTTTCTGAACTTTTTCTCCCAGTTCATATATATACATGTATATATATAAATATATACATATATATGTATATATATATATATATATACATATATATATATATATATATATATTACCCTATTCATCTAGTGTTTTACAAAATGTATGGAAATTTTCACTTTAAAGGCTGTTTTCTCAAAAACATTTCCTCATATTCTTAACCAGAAATCTCCATTTCAACATATCATTTTAGAAAACTGGTTGAAGACTTTTAACTCTTCCCTGTCAATGCTGCAACTTTTTATACAACTATTTGTCATCACATAACCAAAGATTTACATCATGTGATGATTAGATTACAATCACATTATTTTAAAACCCATTGTTTGTAACGAATATTTTCTATGACGTTATACACCAGTAGCAAATGTCTTATAAATGTTTTGCATTATACTGTAAGGATATTCAGCTTTTCACCTTACTTCATGATTTAATCTAATGACACCTCTTCTTACTCCATTTTAACAAAACCATTATAATCTTCACCGAGTTAGTGTTTGTTGCAGGGATATTGCATTAGGTTCCTGTGTGATGCAATCCATTCAGTTAGTCTACAGTGCGCCCCAAGCACAAGTTGTTGTTTTCAATTCCACTTGCTAATTTCCTCAATTCTTTTCAATTAAAGCCGATGGATTTCAACTGAGAATTTTGACTTGCAGCTGGTCGCAGAGGCGCTGTCACCACGACAAGTGTCAAAAAAGTTCTCATCATCTGAGGGAAAAGGTCTTTTTCATCTTTTCCTGTGTCAACCATGAACCATCTGAAGTGAGCAGTCCTCTGAGAGAAAGGATGTAGAAGTCTGCTGGCACCGGCTCCTGCTGGTTTTTTTTTCCATCTCTCGTCTGGTAGAGAAGAGCGTGACCTCAAATTGCACGCTAGAAATTGGTAGTTTGATGTTTTCTCTCTCTCTCTCTCTCTCTCTCTCTCTCTCTCTCTCTCAGTCGCTTATGTTAAACAGAACTTGAAGGACCCATATTGTGCTCATTTTCAGGTGGTTCATAGTTGTATTTTATGTTTCTACTAGAACATGCTGTAATGCTGTAATGTTCAAAAAAACCTTTATTTTCCTCATACTGTGCCTGAAAACGTCTGTATTAAACCTCTGTCTGAAACACTCCATTTAAGCACATTTCAATGGAATTGCAACAGAATTACGTTGCTAGGCAACAGCTTGGGTCCATATTTACTTCCTGTCAGCTGATGTCAATCATATACACTGCAACCAGAAATCACATTTAGAATATTTACGTTTTAAACTGTGAAATGGTCTAAATATTGTGTATTTGTGACATCACAAAATTACAGAAATCAGAAAGTCTGTTTCAAAGGCCCAGTTTCTGAATACAGGTACTGTGAGTGTTTCTCCATTGATTGAGCATTTCGATACCTTCACAGTATTTATATAGCTGCTTTATAATTAAAAAAAAACATGAACTTTTTAGAATATGGGACCTTTAAGAATGTGCCTGTGAATTATTGAGCTCTACTTCTCACATGGGTGTGCACGTGGTTCACAAAACGTGACAATGATTGTCTTAAAAGGGGATTAATCCAGCTGTAATTTAAACAGTGTGCAATAGTGTTCAATGTGGTACAGCAACGTGTCCTCATAGAACGGTTCATAGAGTGACTTCCACAGAATTAATTTTTTTAACACTTTAAGGACATTCCGCGTGTCATGATAATATATTTTACGTTTTTTGAGTAAATGGTAAATGGACTTGCATTTATACAGCTCCTTTCTAGTCTTCTGACTACTCAAAGCGCTTCCCCCTACGGACTTGTGGCTTCTACCTGATGAACCTGATGGTTGGCTTCCCATGAGGGAAGGCGTATAAATAGCACGACATGACAAGGACATTCAGGATGTCATGAGAACGCATTTTAGCCTTTTCGCGTGTCATTTAAACCACACAACAAAACTACGGTAACAGCTGCAATTAGGTTTGGCAACAAAAACACTTAAAAATTATATGATGAAATTAGGAAAAACATCATGGTTGGGCTTAAAATGACTGCATGAATGAAGTAAAATACATACATGAATAATGTAACTCAAGTACAGCAAACACATCACAAATGTTGCTAACGTAACTTCAAAATAACCCAACAACACTTTGGGACACAAACACCGGTCTCAAACACAAAGTCCTGTGTTTGTTGGACCCATCCACCTCCCATCCCACTCATAAGCAGCCTCTCTCACTTTTTATTCCACGTCACTAGCTCTGAGTGTTGCATATTTACATGGATGCATTTACATTGCAGTCAGTACAGACTATATGGCGTACACATGACATGCCAAAAGCAACAAAGGTTGTTATTGTATGCAAAATTACTTACAAATTACCGTGTTATTCATACGCCATTTGGTGAGACTGCGCTGGTTCTCCTATGAATGTCCAGCAACACATTTTTCCCGCTCATTACATGCATGCAGTCTTTTCAATATAAACTTACATCTTTACAGGAAAGAACTTTGTTAGGTTTCGGCAACAAAACTACTTGGTTAAGTTTAGGAAAAGATCATGGTTTGGGTTAAAATAACTACAGAAGCGGTGTTACTTAAACCTGCAGTGTGTAGGATGTTTTTGACATCATTGGGCAAAAATCCCATAATAACCTTTCAGCATTTTCTAATTCAAGTGTTCTGAGAGAAAACTAGACTTGTGCTCCTCCATATTGCTCTGTTTTCAGGCTTCAGAACATCTAGTCCTTGATGGGAGACTTTGGCCAATCATCAGATCTTAAAGCACTGGACAAAAAACAGACCACTCGTACCACTATTGCAATATTATCAAAAAATACAACTTTGATTTAGTTGTCTGTGTTCTGCTTGTTTACTTCATAAGATAATGCAGGTTTAAACTATTTATTCTAACAGCTCATAATGAAGTGAGACAAACAGGATCATCAATGAGAGGAGACGGGAAATATTAAATATTGATATACTAACCTTAACCCCCGCGGTCGATTGTGGAGCTTTTCAACTCCAAATAGGCAGATAAACACAGGTTCCTGTTAATTTATAATGGACAGCTTTGTTGTGATATTTAAACAAACTATCCGTCGACAAGGAAATAAAAGCCTCTCGTCTACAGACCGGTCTCTAGAGAGCTCCAGCTCATAGCGGTCTGTGAGCGTGACTACCCGGCTGGCTGGCAGCGACTCCAGCAGGCGCTAGCTGGCTGTCACGGCATTTTGTGGAGCTATTAAACTCCGACAACGGTGGAGCAAATGTTCGATTCGCTGTCTAACTTCATAAAACTGCCGATATTAAAAATCGACACAGTTGATTTCTCGCTTCAAAAACTCTCAGAAGTGAGTTTAGTGATGAAATAGCTACAAAAGAAATTAAAAAACGAGCTGTTTTTGGCTGCTGTTGTTGTAACCGTAGCCTATAGCGGTCCAGCGCTTTGCATTGTGGGATACAGTAGGCGAGGTAGACTTTTTTCCAAATCAGTACGACATCTGGGTATTTTTGGCATACTGTAGATTTTGCTTTGGTTCGCATACTACAAACTACATACTATATACTACATTTTGGCCAAATCAGTACGTACTAGTTGTATAGTATGAGGTTTCGAATACAGCCATAGACATGCATGAAGTGCCTGGAGTATTTTAGCGACAAGGACGGCCCACATTTCCCATCATGCCTGCCTAGTCTCGAGTGCTGGACTGAGCAGTTTAAGCTTGCTGTTTTATGTTCCAAAATGCAAATGTTACTTTTGTTAGTGGTTGTACTGTAATGTGTCTGTTCAGAACATGGTGGCTGATGTTGGAAATGGTGCTTTTTGTGCTGGTTTATAGTTTTAACCATGAGTGAGGTGGCTGTTACATTTCTTGAGTCCAACTGTATTTACCTTCCATCAAATGATGATGAAGAAAAATGAAAATAATAATAATTCTGCTTTTGATTTTAATGGTTGACATTGGAAGCCAATTTCGATCAACTTTCGACTTTCATCCTGGACACACCAGGAACATCAGGAGCGCGTGGCGGCTGCGTGGCCTGGTGGCTGCGTGATTCACAAGTCGGGCATTCAAACCAGCTGCATTTCAGCTGTGTGTCAGCTGCGTATCAGCTACGTTTCTGCTGCTGCAGCTGCTGCCAGCCCTTTCTTTCTACATAGAGTTTGCCTTTTAATGGCCATTTCATTACATTATAAATATCATTTAGATTTATTTTAGACAGAGAAAGGTTAAGAAATGTGAGGTAATTTGTAAATAATAGTAATAATCCACAATTGAAACTCTGTACTATATATTCATTCATGGAGCTCTCCAAGTCACTACATGTTCTAGAACACTGTTCAGCACATATTTCAGAATAAAAGTCTTGTGTTAACAAATGAAGGAATTCTGTCCACAGAAAAAAAAAACACTTGAGGGCTTTTATTTTTAAATGAAAGCAGGAAGTGTTTTTTTAAAAAAAAAGTATTTAAAAATAAGTCTTTACTTTTTTTCATATCCGTGACATTTTCTACAGATAGACATCGAAACTGTAGTAATGTTGCTGGTATGATGTTAATATACAGTCAATAGATCACCTTCACTGTCTGTTGCTGCTGTGAGACGTGCACGGCACGCGTTAAGAAAAAGGGAGACCTCTATTCTCTAGAAGAGACGCAGCTGAGAGGTGCGTCTCACGCGGGCAGTGTGGCTGCTCTAACCTGTTAACATGGACGCCAAAATAAAAAATAGGTAACACAGCCGCCACACGCTCCTGACGTTCTTGGTGTGTCCGGGCTGTTGGAATTGAAATTGTGATACCTCTACTAATTGTAGAGATACAACTCACACTCAGGTCTATGGAATGAAATCCATTAATCCATGGATCAATCTATGCATTTATCACTTCTGTTTTAACACCCTTACTTTCCAATGAGCTACGTAAAGGACACACAACTTCAAAAATCTGTGTGGAATTAAAATATGAACATAATATCTACGGGCAAAGCTACGGCCAAATGGTTGCTATGTCAGTTACACTCCCTCTGTCAGTGTGAACCACAGCTGTTAGGTTTACAAATCCTGCAATGAGCTAGTAGTGACACTTTACCCCCCCCCCCCCTACAGTTGATGCATGTTTAGCCTTCCACAGGGATGCATTAATGCTTTGGCCTTTCTGGTGCCAATGGACTTGTACACTGACTCCTTTTACCTTTTGATGGGGAACAAGTGCTGAATTGGGCTACACAGGGCCACTGAATGAGTCATGACACGATTCAGGAGAGGCGAGCAGCTGATGTGGAGGCAGTCACTTTTTGTTTTTTTCACTTGCTCAGTCAACCCATAAGAACATTCTCTGGAGTTTTCCTCTCCGTGTTTATTCTGCACAATACAGTCTGGTATTTTTTCCCATGCCCTTGATATAATCTCTCCCCCTCTCTCTCTCTCTCTCTCTCTCTCTCTCTCTCTCTCTCTCTCTCTCTCTCTCTCTCTCTCTCTTCCTTCCTTCCCATGCACCTTATTTAGCATGATAAACTCAAATCGAATGCACCCACGGCTGGGGACCGTTTTTTTTCTCCGGGTCAGGTCAGGGTGATTAACTCCGTCCCACCTGGTGTGTCAAGTTGATTAAGTCGAACGGCAGCCTCTGCTGGAGACAGCAGCCGACAGCAGCCAAGTGTTCATCATGCACACACACAAAACACACACACAAGAGAAACAGGACTAACTTATACTGACAGGTTCCGGCTCCTGACAACTTCCTTCACAGCCACTCAGTCAGTCAGGGGCTTAATTCCATTGGACAAACAAGTACCTCTGGTGTAATCTAACTGGACACGTGGGCCTGCAGTTATAATATAATTGCCAGCCTCTTCTTAACAAACACAGGTGTAGCTCAGTATACAACTGTGGGAGCCCAACTCAGAAATAACACTGGCATCGTACGTCTGCAAACAACGGGATACATTGAAATGACGATGTTTCTGAACCAAAAATAAGTTTCATAAATACGTTTCATATCAGTCTTGTATCACGCTTGCAGAAATGCACAATGCCATGTGGTTAACATTGTGAAATAGTTGGTTAGGTTTGGTCAACAAAACTACTTGGTTAAGGTTAGAAAAATGTAACAACAGTAACAATGTAACTACCGTAATTAAATAACAACCGCCCTTTGTGGACTTTCTCACGTAATGTTACGTAACAATTACGCAACAAGCGTAAAGTCAACATTTGACAACTTTTTGTTTGTTTGTCCTTAGTAGATATTCTCACTTGTTATTCTCATTATTATACCACGTAACATTAAATTAAGGTCTCTCGATATACTACAGCACTGGCTTTGACCGAACGCACAACGTCCACAATCAACGTATCTGTGGTTTGCAGAAACAGACAATGCCAACATTTTTTCCTGGCAGCTATAAGGTGGGGTCTGTGATGGAATAAGATTGCATTCCTGAGATGTTCTGCAGTAAAATATATATATATATATATATATATATATAGTGCTGGCAACCAGCAACAACCAGCACTATATATATAAAACAATCAGCACTATATATATATATATATATACACCTGTGTTTCTGAATAGAGATATTGAATTCAGCAATTTAGACAAAAAACACACAACCAGCACTATATATATATATATACACATACATACATATATATATGTATATATATATATAGTGCTGGTAGTGTAGCAACATCACAACTAGGGATGCAACTAGGGATGCACCGATACCACTTTTTTTCAGACCGAGTACAAGTACTTACATTTGGGTACTCGACGATACCTAGTACCGATACGAGTACTTCTCTGTGATAAAAGACCCTTGTTAACAGCCAGCTGGAGGGTGTGAGCGACACACGGCAGGCTGGGGAGTCCCACAGGCGGTGCGCCGCCACCGTCTCTAGGTCGGCTTGGAAAGGTTTGGGGCGAAGGTGGCTCGCGGCCGCAGCTTTACAGCGCTCCCCGCCTGGACCTCACCGCGACATGGCCAAAGGGCTCGCTGCGCCCTCTCTCCCCGCCGGGGACGGCCCCCTGCTCCTGATGCGAGTGTCGACTGAGGCAGACTGTCCTCAGTGTGCCCCAACCACGTCGTGCAGCCAGATCGGGGCTCGGCCCACGTAAAAGGCGCCAGGGGTCTGCGGTGATGTCGGCAACCCACCTGACCCATCTTGAAACACGGACCAAAGAGTCTAACGCACGCGTGAGTCAGAGGGTGCAAGCAAAACCCCGGCGCGCGCTGGCTGAGGTGGGATCCCGGCCCAGTGGGGTCGGGCGCTGTGAAGTGGTATCGGTGCCGTTGTATCAGTGCCGTTATATCGGAACATGAGCACAGTATCGGACCCGACACCCGATACTGGTATCGGTGCATCCCTAATTACAACCCTATAATCAGACAAGAACACAGATATTGGATGATTCTTCAAACTACAGACTTTTTTCTTCCATAACCAAAAAAAATCTTTTAAATGGTAATTTTCTTCAACATCTGCCCATGGTTAGGGAGAGATCATGGTTAGAGCAGATAAACTACTGTTACTGTATAGTAGGGTTAGGGTTGGGCAAATAAACTAAAACACATTTAAAAAGTCATCGTTGATTGCAGGGCTGTGATGGGATGAAAACTCTGCATGAGCTGAACACACTACACATCCTAACTCTCCATCTAGGAGAACTCTTGGCATGTCTCCACAATGACCAATGAGTAATGTCTATTTGCCACAAGTTGAAAGCAAATGTATTTCTTGACATTGGATTTGACTACATATAAAACAATACTCTGTTAACATGATACTTCAAGATACAATACAATCCATGTTATTTATTTGTCCATGTTATTTCTCCACATCCTCCGCCGGAGGCTCTGAAGACCACAAGCTGTCTTATCGAACAGCTACAGTAACATGAAAGAACAAGGCCTGCAGCAGAGATACTTCCTGTGGTTTACTCAGCTAAGCTTCTACCTTCAGTGGCAGCTCATTGTTTAACAAGCAGACTCCGTGATTAAGGGCTTGAGTCATCCTCTCCCTCATTTATCCATCTTTCTTTCGACCGTGGTGTTGGTTGTGAGGTGGACACGGCACCTCAAGCCTTTCAAAACGGATGAAATGATAACAATTAAGGTTGTCGGCCTATTATTTCCTTGCAGTGGAATAGACGCAGGGTAAAGGTATATAAATAAAGACTTCTACAGTGTCTGCTGCAGTGATACGAGTCCAAAGTGCCCATGTTTTAAATAAGCTGTCTTGATATGAGATTTCCACTGACTTCCACTGTGAATAATGGATTAAAGATCTGCTGACTTTAAAGGTGCGATGCTGCCGATGAGACGGGTACTCTGACTGCAGTTATGCTGAAGTGGATCTAATCTTCTAGCGGGCCATGGCAGGGATACGAACATGAATAATTTGAATAATTTTACTTTGCTTGAGTTTTGAATTTTGATTGCAGGCTGGTCTTATCTTCTATGTGGTGGCTGTGACTACCAGCCCAGCCTAGTCTCACTTCCAGGGCGTGGCCCTTTAGCATCTGTATGAGATGCACCAGGATTTCAACTAACCATCCTTGTCATTATTAGATGCTCAGAGCAACAGACATAGTATTTAAAGCTTCAGTAGACAACACGTTTTTGGCATCATTGGGCAAAAATCCCATAATAACCTTTCAGCATATTGTAATTCAAGTGTTCTGAGAGAAAACTAGACTACTGCTCCTCCTCATGGCTCTGTTTTCAGGCTTTTGAACATCTAGCCCGTGACGGGAGACTTTGACCAATCACAGGTCATTTCAGAGAGAGAGCGTTCCTATTGGCTGTGCTCCGGCTGGTGGGCAGTGCTTGGTATTTCCTCAACAGATCTCAACATGGCTGCCGGGTCACAAACTTTCTCATTTTATAGCTAAACCGTGCACTACAAGATGATTCTGAGAACATCTGAGGAGAGAAAAAGTCATTACAGTAACAGAATATTGATTCATATTTCATCAGCGCTGCCTAGTTTGACCGTTTGATTGGAGTTGGCGAGTGATTGACTCGTGGCTCTCATAGACGGAAGCTGGATGGTAGACTCCAGATCAGCTCTGATTGGTTGTTTTCCTCCGGTCTGAGTACCGGAGGACACAGAGGAACATGTTTTTGTTTTCAGATTACTCATGTACTACTGTCAGGATATAGTGACCGTTGTATAAAAATAACTTTTTTGAATCATATTTGCTCCATTTCTACCCACTGCTGCTCGCAGAGCGAGAAAGTTCTCTAAGGGTGAGTAGGTAGGGATGGTTGATGAGACAAACAAACAGTTTTACTCAGGGGACTGGCTTTCATGTCCCGAGTGAAACCAAAAGTTAAGTGATTTTCACTGACAACGCTGTGTCACTTGTCGCTCTGTCACGTAACACTATGCCACTGAGTCACATGACATTACATCTGTAGCTTGCGTTACAAGTTATCCTCTAACCATAACCCTTAAGCCATGTTTTTTTCCTAAACCTAACTAAGTGGTTTTGTCGCCTAAACCTTAGCAAGTGCTTTTGAATAAATGTTAATCCCGTATTTACTAGGGGTGTAACGATCCATTGGTCTGGTTCAATATATTGATCCAATGATTAACAATCCAATAACATCGATGCAAAGTGAAAACATCGATACATATCATTATATTTAAGATACGCCTTTATTTTGAAATTCACCATTTCTGTTATTATCTTATTCTTAGACATCCAAACAGTTACGCTTTCTGCACAGACATTAGCTGACGTTGAATCATGACGAGGAACTGAGCAGTGTTAGCGAGTGGTGCTAGTGGCATAATGTTCGCGAGTGCGCAGACGGCAGAAAGAGAGAGAGAGATGGTAGCAGTAACATTATAGCTGTTAACGTAGCAGTGCAGTGTGTGTAAGTTACCGTTTCATTGTTGGTGTATAAATGCTACAGCTCCCCAAGATCCAATCCAAGCTCCTGTATCTTGCTTGCTACCTGCAGGTTAAAGTGAAGGGGGTTAGCCCAAGCCCCCAGAAAGTGTGCCGGTCGTCGATCCCGACTTTCGTAGTGGCCAAACGGCGGTACTGAAACTTCAGTGTCAGTCACATGATGACATTGGGCCCAAAAAGACTTTTTCCCATAGACTTCCATTGGGAAAGAGACGTCTGTTACTCAGCGGATAATTTTGTTTTAGGTGAATCAACTCCCCAGTATGAACACTCTAATAGTCCTTATTTTAATCATCAGGTTTTAAAATTAGAAAATGCACTAATAGCTGAATCCAGAGTTATTTCCTTTCCTCTGTTCATGTGAATGAGACCCAGACCGAGGCTGGAGCGCCAAGCCGTGACGACGGTGTGACGTTAGGCCAATGAACAACTCTAATAGGAATGACCGGGGCCCCGCCTCCAACACTGGATCCTGTTCTCTTAATACATCCATGGGTTAGCCCCGAAGTCAGCAACAACTTCAGCTCAGGCTCACTTAAGGTGGGCTGTTAAGGTGGACCAGCTATTCTCATTTTATTGATAAGCCACTCACCAGCACTGACCAGCAACCAGACCTCTAACAACAGGAGGTCTTTTTGTATTAAAAAATAATAGATTGTTTTTCATTGAAAGGTATGGAAGAGTCCAGTAATACAATTGTCAAATCATATTTTAGGTGCTTTTTGTGAGTTGATATAAATGTAACTGATTGTGTTAAATGGGCATATGATATTGTCTCTTATCAATCGCAGGCCCCTGAATTGAATCAAACCAATATCGTATCGTGGCAGACTTTGTAATATCGGCAAATATTGTATCGTTGTCCAGAGAATCAACATAATATTGTATCATGATGAAACTTGTGGTTTACACCCTTAGCGTTTATTGCGACTATAGCAGAGTGCAAAAATTTGATGCGATGGGCTACTCAGTGCATCAGAAAGTGACACCGAGGGGTCCTGACCAAGCGTCAGTATGAGTTTTTAGATTTTTATCAAGGACTTTCAAGGTACTAAATCAGATGGGATTAGGAGTATTGCTATTGCCTCTCAACAGCTCTCAAAATGGCGATGGTGAGCCGGTGGCTCGCTGCTAATAGTGTTAACAGTGCTAACAGCGCTAACAGTGCAAACAACGGTGAATGGGCTGACAGGGAGTGTGTTCCAATCTGCATACTTCTGTACTACATACTCTTTATTTTGAGTGCATAGTGCGTTCCAATTGGGTAGTACGGCAAATGTAGTGCACTCAAAGTACCCGGATGTTGTACTCAAAACGGTCAGATCGTTGAGCGTGGAACGCGGGACACTGCCTCCATCATGGTATTCCCTCAGTACTGTCTGACAGGCGCTCCACCACGCAGCTACGACGTCATCACAACAAACCACACGTGCACCCTGAACAATCTGAGGCCCCTGGTTTGTGTTGACAGTGTAGTTTCCTCCACACCGCCTGCCCCAGCATTCACTAACAACAGTGCAAAATTTATGCTGCAGAATGCTTGCTCAATTAACAATAAAGCTCTACTCATCCATGATATCATCACTGACAGGAAAATTGACTTTCTCTGCCTAACTGAGACTTGGCAAAATCAGCAGGATTTCATGGCACTTAATGAAGCCACTCCCCCTGGATATGTCTACATACAGAAGCCTCGCTCCATGGGTCGTGGTGGCGGGCTGGCTGTTATACATCGAGCTGACATCCTGGTTAAAGAACTCCCACTACCCAATGTCACCTCATTTGAGTGTGTCACCTTCTCTCTGGTTGGGTCTACACAGCTCCAGGTTGTCCTCATCTACCGCCCCCCTAAAGCCTCCACTACCTTCATGTCTGAACTGTCTGAGCTTCTCACCTCTGTCTGCTCCATGTCTCCATCTACACTCCTGCTCGGTGACTTCAATATTCATGTGGACTCCACC